>SJYQ01004567.1:16154-38602 GCA_006410935.1 Redunca redunca | reverse complement strand
TGGGGGGTGGGGGGGGCAGTGGGAGGCAAAACGGATCGAGGGAAAATGCCATCCCATCAGACTGGGGGCTCTTCACAGTCCTGTGAGGAAGACAGGGCTTCATGAACCGAAAAATCAGAGCTCAGTTGGTAAAGAATCCGCCTGCAGTGCGGGAGACCTGGGTTTGATCCCTGGGCTGGGAAGATCCCCTGGAGAAGGGAAAGGCTAGCTACTCCAGTATTCTGGCCTGGAGAATCCCATGGACAGTATGAGGTTGTGAAGAGTCGAATACGACTGAACGACTTTCACTTTCACTATCTACACTTGTGCTAACAACAGCTTGGGAGAGAAAACCCAGTTTTCATTCCTGATTTTATATACGTATATACACATCAGTTATTTGGCTCCACTGGGTCTTCATTATGGCATGAGGGCTCTTCAGTTGCAGCATGTGGGATCCAGTTCCCTGACACCATATGGAGACAGAGAGAACACAGAGAAGAACCGAGGGCCCTCCCCCACAACATGTGGACAAAGCCTTCTGGGAGCTTCCAGTCTAGCCAACAGCTGAATGCATCCAAGTGTATGACACTAGCCAAGACCACATGGTCTACCTGGCCTAGCCCTTCACGGGTTCCTGACACCGAGAATCTTGAGAAATAAATACAATTGACCCTTGAACGGTGCAGGGATTAGGCGCACCGACCCTCTCCCTGCAGTTGAAAACTCGAGTATGACTTTACAATACCCTTTGTATCCCCTGATCAGAGTCTGCAGATGATGTAACACATTTTTTTGTGGAAAAAAAATATGCTTATGAAGTGAAACTGTGCAGTTCAGACCCATTGTGTTCAAGGGTCAACTGTAGTTGTTTGTTTTAAGTCAATGAAGCTTTGAGTTAGACTGTTATGCATCAATAGGTAACTGAAATAAAATATATTCTTAAGTATGCATCCTTGTCAAATATGTGGCATAGTTTGTGTGCCTATTTTTTAGATAGATAAGTGAAGCTTTCATACATCTCGTTTGTTCCTGACTTTTTCACCCAAGAATAAATGTTTAAGATCTATCCGTGTTGCTATCTGTACATCTGGTTTGTTGCTATGAACCTCTGCACAATGTTCAATGGTGCGTATCCATCACTGTATATTTACCCAGTCCGCAAATGAGGAACACCCAACTACTGCAACAGACACATTATGTCCCCATGAGGACCTAGGCGAGACTATCTCTCAGGACTATATCCAAGACTGAAATTGCCAAGTAACAGAATATTCTCACACTTAATTTAATGCATACACACACACCATTTTTTTCCATCAATGAGATCCTATTCACGATACTCTTTTTCAGTACAGTTTTTATTCCCTTTCATTTCTCACTTGCCTCATGCTCCTCGTCTACTCACTGCATCCTCCATCCTTACACTTCCTGTGATATTAATGGTCTTACTGTTTTATCTCTGCTATTAATGCTTCATCAAGTTCCCAAGTGGAGCTTGGTGACAATTTCCCTGTGAACCATATCCAGGAGTGAAAGTGTCACCTCACAGATTCTCAAGCTTAATTTCACCTGAGTCCAGCCGGGCTATACCTCTTCCAGAACGGCCGTGCCCGTTGACACTCCCATCACCAGCATATGAGGACTCCCTCTTTTGCGTCATCCTTCTAAACACTTGTTACTATTCAGCTTCTCACCACCCTGATGACATCTCACTGCTCTTCTATGCTACATTTCTGGTTAATAGAGGGTTTGAACGTTTCTCCACCTGTTTTCTATTCATTCAGATTTCCTCTTGTATGGACAGCTTTTCCACTTCCTATAGCCATTTTGAGCATTACTTTACTAGCATGTGAGATGAGTGCAATTGTGCGATAGTTTGAGCATTCTTTGGCATTGCCTTTCTTTGGAATTGGAATGAAAACTGACCTTTTCCAGTCCTGTGGCCACTGCTGAGTTTTCCAAATTTGCTGGCATATTGAGTGTAGCACTTTCACAGCATCATCTTTCAGAATTTGAAAGAGCTGAAGTGCAATTCCATCACCTCCAATAGCTTTGTTCGTAGTGATGCTTTCTAAGGCCCACTTGACTTCACATTCCAAGATGTCTGGCTCTAGATTAGTGATCACATCATCATGATTATCTGGGTCGTGAAGATCTTTTTTGTACAGTTCTTCTATGTATTCTTGTCACCTCTTCTTAATATCTTCTACTTCTGTTAGGTCCAGACCATTTCTGTCCTTTATCGAGCCCGTCTTTGCATGAATTGTTCCCTTGGTATCTCTAATTTTCTTGAAGAGATCTCTAGTCTTTCCCATTCTGTTCTTTTCCTCTATTTCTTTGCATTGATTGCTGAAGAAGGCTTTCTTATCTCTCCTTGCTGTTCTCTGGAACTCTGCATTCAGATGCTTATATCTTTCCTTTTCTCCTTTGCTTTTTGCCTCTCTTCTTTTCACAGCTATTTGTAAGGCCTCCCCAGGTGAGTTAAATTCACCCATTCCAGTCCATTTTAGTTCACTGATTCCTAGAATGTCGACGTTCACCCTTGCCATCTCTTGTTTGACCACTTCCAATTTCCCTTGATTCACGGACCTGACATTCCAGGTTCCTATGCAATATTGCTCTTTACAGCATCAGACCTTGCTTCTATCACCAGTCACATCCACAGCTGGGTATTGTCTTTGCTTTGGCTCCATCCCTTCATTCTTTCTGGAGTTATTTCTCCACTGATCTCCAGTAGCATATTGGGCACCTACTGACCTGGGGAGTTCCTCTTTTGGTATCCTATCATTTTGCCTTTTCATACTGTTCATGGGGTTCTCAAGGCAAGAATACTGAAGTGGCTTGCCATTTGCTCAAAATTCTCCAAGCCGGGCTTCAGCAGTACATGAACCGTGAACTCCCTGATGTTCAAGCTGGTTTTAGAAAAGGCAGAGGAACCAGAGATCAAATTGCCAACATCCGCTGGATCATGGAAAAAGCAAGAGTGTTCCAGAAAAAGATCTATTTCTGCTTTCTTGACTGTGCTAAAGCCTTTGACTGTGCGGATCACAATAAACTGTGGAAAATTCTGAAAGAGATGGGAATACCAGACCACCTAACCTGCCTCTTGAGAAACCTAATATGCAGGTCAGGAAGCAACAGTTAGAACTGGACATGGAACAACAGACTGGTTCCAAATAGGAAAAGGAGTACATCAAGGCTGTATATTGTCACCCTGCTTATTTAACTTATATGCAGAGTACATCATGAGAAACACTGGACTGGAAGAAACACAAGCTGGAATCAAGATTGCCAGGAGAAATAGCAATAACCTCAGAAATGCAGATGACACCACCCTTATGGCAGAAAGTGAAGAGGAACTCAAAAGCCTCTTGATGAAAGTGAAAGAGGAGAGTGAAAAAGTTGGCTTAAAGCTCAACTTTCAGAAAACAAAGATCATGGCAGCTGGTCCCATTACTTCATGGGAAATAGATGGGGAAACAGTGGAAACAGTGTCAGACTTTATTTTGGGGGGCTCCAAAATCACTGCAGATGGTGACTGCAGCCATGAAATTAAAAGAGGCTTACTCCTTGGAAGGAAAGTTATGACCAACCTAGATAGTATATTCGAAAGCAGAGACATTACTTTGCCAACTAAGGTCCGTCCAGTCAAGGCTATGGTTTTTCCTGTGGTCATGTATGTATGTGAGAGTTGGACTGTAAAGAAGGCTGAGCGCCGAAGAATGGATGCTTTTGAACTGTGGTGTTGGAGAAGATTCTTGAGAGTCCCTTGGACTGCAAGGAGATCCAACCAGTCCATTCTGAAGGAGATCAGCCCTGGGATTTCTTTGGAAGGAATGATGCTAAAGCTGAAACTCCAGTACTTTGGCCACCCCATTCGAAAAGTTGACTCATTGGAAAAGACTCTGATGCTGGGAGGGATTGGGGGCAGGAGGAGAAGGGGACTACAGAGGATGAGATGGCTGGATGGCATCACAGACTCGATGATGTGAGTCTGAGTGAACTCCGGGAGATGGTAATAGACAGGGAGGCCTGGCGTGCTGCGAATCATGGGGTCGCAAATAGTCGGACACGACTGAGTGACTGAACTGATATCCGTTTTTCTATTGGGTTTCCTGGATTCACTTTGCTGATTGGAGGCATATCTTGTATATTCTAGATACATATTCAGAAAACAAGAAAGGTCTTTTGAAAATGAAAAACAATTTTTTGTTGTTAAAGCCAAAACAATCAATAAAAGTGCTGGAAGATAAAAATCAGGAAATCGTTCCAAAAAAGGGACAAAGTTTTTTTTTTTTTTAGGAGAAAACAGCTAAACTGAGGGCATTTTTTACCCCCCTGGCCTCATGTTTCCATGCATACTTCCTGCTAGGGAACTCTACAGGCCTTTCTCCAGACATCCCCACCACATATCCCCAGAAGAGGAAGCTTGCCTGTGGGGCTCTCTTTGGTTCTCTCTGCTCAGCCAGTGGTCTGTGTTCTGCCAGGTGACACTGAGCCCGCCCCTGCAGAGAAAACCTGCTTTGCCCAGTTCTGCCTGTGACTAGGTAAATACATCTGTCTAATTCTTGGATGAAATATTAACAAGTCCTTTTGATTTAAGGGGCTTCCCTATAGCTCAGCTGATAAAGAATCTGCCTGCAATGCAGAAAACCCCAGTTTGATTCCTGGGTTGGGAAGATCCACTGGAGAAGGGAAAGGCTACCCACACCAGTATTCTGGCCTGGAGAATTCCATGGACTATACAGTCCATGATCTCGCAGAGTTGGACATGACTGAGCGACTTTTACTTTCACTTGATTTAAGGTTTGAAGCCAAGGACACCTTAACTGTGTATCTGCAAGAAAGCTAGCAACTTGACATCATTTATCTGTCTACTGTGTCTTGGTTCTCAATTGGTTTCAAAGTTCAGAAGAAAAGAAAGCTCTCCCCCCTTTTTTCACCAGCCTTGTTAAATCTCCACGAATAATATAAAAGATCAATTGATCCCCAACATTCAGTTAATAGTTCTAGAAGATACAGAAGGAAGTAAAAGGGAGAAAGTTATCAAAGAAATAATACAAGATTGTTACTTAGAATGAAAAGCATGAGGCTCCAAATTTACATAACCTACTAATTGCCCAGCTTTTCATTAAAGAATGACCAAAGGACATAACTGTGAGATTTCAGAATGCCAGCAATAAAGATTCTAAAAGCTACTGGAGGCAGGGGGCGAAATTTACCTATAAAGAAACAAGAACTGGAACAGATTCTGCTTTCCAGTTGTTACACTCGACATCAGGAGACAGAACAATGCCTTCCAATATGCAAGGGAAATTTTTTTCAGCCTAGATTTGTCAGTGCAAATGATCATTGACATGAAAAAATAGGGGGAAAAAAAAGAGAGGGAGAGTTTTCAAGGACTTCCCTGGTGGTTAAGACTCCATGCTCTCAGTGCTGGAGGCCTGGGTTGAATCCCTGGTCAGGGAACTAGATCCTGCCTGTAGTAACTAAGACCCAGCACAGCCAAATAAATAAATTAAATAAATAAATACAATTTTTAAAAATTTAAAAAAGAACTTTCAGACATTCCAGGGCTCAGAATATTTATATCGTATTTCTACTATGTTTACAAGTACCATAGAAAGTGAAGAAACAATTCAGAAACAAGATACATAAAAGAATACCTCAGTATGGGACTTTCTGTTATTATTAAATAAAATTTTATTAAACTCTTTCTGTATTTCTGTCTACAAGCTGACTTTTTGTCTTAGAATGCTACCTAGTGAAATTTGAGAGCCTGGCCTTAAAAATGCAAGTCATAATAATAAATTTAAGAGATCTAAGGAAGAGTTGGAGGGCTCCCAGGTGGCTTAGTGGTAAAGAATCCACCCGCCAACGCAGGAAGCATGGGTTCAGTCCCTGGTCAGAGAGGATACTACACGCAGCTAAACCCTGTGCGCCACACTACTGAGCCTGTGCTCTCGAGCTGGGGAACCTCAACCACTGAAGCCCTTGCATCCTAGCGCCCGGGCTCTGCGACAAGAGAAGCCACCCGAATGAGAAGCCGAACATCACTACTAGAGAGTAGCCCCCACAAGCCGCGACTAGAGAAAAACTCACACAGCAACGAAGACCCAGCACAGCCAAAAATAAATAAATAAATGTGGTCAGTCTTATTAAAAAAAAAATACTCCAACAGGCTTTCAAAGTCACTTCGTATTTTGGTTTACTTTCACCACTTAAGCAGCTAGGTTTTTCTTTCCTTTTACTATTATAGTCCCAACATCCAGGATAGTAGCGCCACCTCGTGGTCATAATGCATGATGCACGTGTCTTCGAGGAGGGAGACTCTGCCAGCGACCTGGGCCTTAATATTCTTTTACTTCTTCAGTTCAGTTCAGTTCAGTCGCTCAGTCGTGTCCGACTCTTTGGGACCCCATGAACTGCAGCACGCCAGGCCTCCCTGTCCATCACCAGCTCCCGGAGTTCACCCAAACCCATGTCCATTGAGTCGGTGATGCCATCCAGCCATCTCATCCTCTGTAGTCCCCTTCTCCTCCTGTCCCCAATCCCTCCCAGCATCAGAGTCTTTTCCAATGAGTCAACTCTTTGCATGAGGTGGCCAAAGTATTGGAGTTTCAGCTTTAGCATCAGTCCTTCCGAAGAACACCCAGGACTGATCTCCTTTAGAATGGACTGATTGGATCTCCTTGCAGTCCAAGGGACTCTCAAGAGTCTTCTCCAACACCACAGTTCAAAAGCATCAATTCTTCGGTGCTCAGCCTTCTTCACACTCCAACTCTCACATCCATACATGACCACTGGAAAAACCATAGCCTTGACTAGATGGACCTTTGTTGGCAAAGTAATGTCTCTGCTTTTGAATATGCTATCTAGATTGGTCATAACTTTCCTTCCAAGGAGTAAGCCTCTTTTAATTTCATGGCTGCAGTCACCATCTGCAGTGATTTTGGAGCCCCCCAAAATAAAATCTGCCACTATTTCCACTGTTTTCCTGTCTATTTCCCATGAAGTGATGGGATTGGATACCATGATCTTTGTTTTCTGAACGTTGAGCTTTAAGCCAACTTTTTCACTCTCCTCTTTCACGTTCATCAAGAGGCTTTTTAGTTCCTCTTCACTTTCTGCCATAAGGGTGGTGTCATCTGCATTTCTGAGGTTATTGCTATTTCTCCCGGCAATCTTGATTCCGGCTTGTGCTTCTTCCAGCCCAGCGTTTCTCATGATGTACTCTGCATATAAGTTAAATAAGCAGGGTGACAATATACAGCCTTGATGTACTCCTTTTCCTATTTGGAACCAGTCTGTTGTTCCATGTCCAGTTCTAACTGTTGCTTCCTGACCTGCATATAGGTTTCTCAAGAGGCAGGTCAGGTGGTCTGATATTCCTGTCTCTTTCGGAATTTTCCACAGTTTAACTTCTTACCTCTCTCCAAATAGCTGAAGCAAACATGAAACAGCAAAAGGGATCATTCTGATAGCTAAAAATTTCCCACAAATCAATTCCTGGGGGCAATGTGGCAACTTCTTCGTCTGATCATTTCTCTTTTATTAACTTGCATTCACTTAGTTCCAGTCCTATACACTTTCTGGTTACTCTGAGTTAGAGTCAGTAAAGGTTTGCAGCAAAGACCCTGGAGGTGTCGCAGGGGCATGAGAAGATGATAGTTTCTGTGTAATGACCAGATCCACTGAGCTCAAGTTCAGAAACCAGGGTGACTGAGTTTATAAGCCCCAGGTCTATAAGAAAGGCCTTCCCAGGTGGCTCAGTGGTAAAGAATCTGCCTGCCAATGCAGGAGATGTAGAAGATGAAGCTTCAATCTCTGGGTCGGGAAGATCCCCCGAATGAGGAAATGGTAACTCGAGTATTATTGCCTGGAGAATCCCATGGACAGAGGAGCCTGGTGGGCTACAGTCCATGGGGTTGCAGAGTTGGACACGACTTAATGACTGAGCACGCATGCACACACACACACACACACAGAAACACATACACACACAGGTTTACAAGAACTGGAGTGGGGAGGGGTTCTTGAGTCCTACTTTTGTCGACTACAAACGTGCTTGCCAAGGGCATTTGCCATCTGCCTCTGTAGAGACTGAACCCTGTGCTGCTGCAGCTATCGGCCTTCAAAAGCCCCTGAAGGGAGTCCAGGGTGGAGAGCGAGGCACTCTGTGCTCCAGGGAAACTGGTGGAACAGGTATTTAGGTCGTTAGGTATTTTCAGGAACTGATTTCATGATCCCAATGCTTGAATCTCCTCATATCTAGAAAAGCACGAAATCCCTTCATGGTGACATCAGCTGCTCATAACTAGCAGAAAATCTTTTGTAAATAAGTGCTTGATTGCATTGAACTCCCCCTTTCACCCACATCTTATATATTGACCTTGCCCCACTACCTCTTTCTCAGAGCTGAGATGCTGTCTCCTGGGCTGCAGTCCTCAATTTGCTCCCAAATAAAACTTAATTCACAACCCTCACCTTGCGCATCTTTTCAGTCCACAAAAGTACTTAATTACTTAATTTCCACAAAAGTACTTAATTACTGGGCAGCTTCTATCAGATCTTCGCTTCCCTTCTGTCTCCTAGTCAAATTAGGAAAGTGGAGGGACCTACACAGAGCAACTCCACTCTCCCCCTGTCTTCATTCTCCAGGAAGGAGTGAGAGCCTCTTGGCTTTTGTGGGAGAAAGATGGGCCACTCCTGCCAAGCAAGATCAGCAAAGACCTCCAAGGCCAAGGCACCTCTGCCAGCACAGTCTGCGGATGACTCAGCAGCCTGCCAGCTTGACATCAGCCTCAGCGAACCCTCGAACTACTCCCTTCAGGGTAAGATGTAAGCACGTCTTTGTCATTTTCAGTCGCCAGGTCGTCTCTGAAGCGAGACCCCATGGACTGCAGCACGCCAGGCTTCCCTGTCCCTTACCACCTCCTGGAGTTTGCCCAAGCTCATGTCCATAAGCATATCTTTACCCATCATCCTTTTAGCATCCCCCTTGGCAAGTTTCTGACCGGGAAATTCCACGTGGTTTTGCAATATGCAAATCTGCCTGAGAGCACCTGAGCAGAGGCTGAGGAGGCCAGTGTGCTGGGAGGCCAGCGGGACCCAGCGGCCTTCACCCACGTTAGAGTCTCCCGCCGTTTCCCAAAGTCTGTGCTGGAGGCGGAGGTGGGGGTGCCCTTGTCACCAGCTCTGTCCAGAAAGCGTGATGAAGGGCATCTGCCAGGCCTCAGGGTGAGGGTGAGGGTTGGGTGGAGGTGGGGATTCGTGACCCACTCCCTGCTCTACCACCCTCTGCCTCCACTAGGGACCCTCTGTTCCCCCACCCCCATCCGGAGAGTACCCTCCGTCCTCTCCAGGCCCAGGCTCGACTCAGGCTCAGTCCTGGGCCTCCTCCTGGGCTGGTTCTGAATGTAAACCGCCATCCGGGTCTTCAACTGGTGGGCAGGTGGCGGTGGGTGAATTCTACACTTCCTGGTTCCATCTTGGATTCATCTCCCAGGTTGCTCCCCACCCCTTCACACCACACAGGCCTCTGGGGTCTGTCCACTGACACTCCCAGTCCAGCCCCCTCCCTCCAGCCCTGGTTCAGGGCCACCTGGCTGCCTGTGACCCATCTAGGCAATAGCTTTTCTTCTAATTAACTTTTTGTCTTATTTTAATGTGGACCACTTTCAAAGTCTTTATTGAATTTGTCACAATATGATTTCTATTTTATGTTTTGGTTTTTTGGTTATGAGCCATGAGGAATCTTAGCTTCCCAACCAGGGATGGAACCAACACCCCCTGCACTGAAAGGTGAAGACTTCCACTGAACCTCCAAGGAAGTCCCTTTAATTAACTGTTCATGATGAAACACGGTGTCTGATTAGAGGAACAGAAGCTTGTTCTGTTTGCCCAAGCTGACACGTAAAACTTGCTAACAAATCCTCTGTCAGCAAATGACCTTGCAAGGGATGGTGCTCTGCTAGAAGCCCGGCAGCCCTTCCTCAACTGTTTAAGTCGGGAGCCCAGCGGCCTGCCAGGGGAGGGAAAGCAGGATCTGTCCCCAGGTTTGGCCAAGACCACTCCTCTGCAGAGGCCTTGGTGCAGAGAGGCTGCTGAGAGGACACAGGGGCATTCCACTCGCCCTTGCATATACCCTACCTCTGGAAACACCAGTCTGTTCTCTGGATCTGGGATTTCAATTTCTGTTTGGGGAGGTTTTTTTTCCTACAATTCCCCATGTGAGTGAGATCATGAGATATTTATCTTTGTCTTATTTCACTCAGCATGATGTCCTTACTGTTGTCAAAAATGACAGGATCAAAAGCCTTCTTTACTTGAGGAAATGACTTCAAAAAAAAAAAAAAAGTTAGGCCCTCCCTAGTGCATCCCTCCATGCTAAGTCTCTTCAGTTAGATCTGACTCTGTGCAATCCCATGGACTGTAGCCCGCCAGGCTCCTCTGTCCATGGGATTCTCCAGGCAAGCATACTGGAGTGGGTTGCCATGCCCTCCTCCAGGGGACCTCCCTAACCCAGGGGTCGAACCCGTGTCTCTTACGTCTCCTGCATTGGCAGGCAGGTTCTTTACTACTAGTGCCATCTGGGAAGCCCAAACCCAGCAAGGGCTGATAACAAAAGAGTTTACTTGTTTCTAAAACAAACCTAAGTTATTATTTCCCTCATGGGAACATGACCCTCTTTTTTGTTTTTGAGGTCCTTGAATGTTTGCAATAAAAATACAGTTAGGCGTTTAAGAACTGAGCCTCTCCCTTGAACCACAAACCTTCTGGTTGGAGCACCATCCTGTTGTTAGGGTAGGTTAGAATATCTTTATTATGTTTCTGAACAGTATCCAAGACAAAGAATACCAGTTGGACTGTTGTTGTCGAACTGGAGTCGCTAGATCAAAAAATGTTATTTATATGTTGAATTGAATTGCAAATAACTAATTTTGAATTTTAGTTTGTGAGTTGTTCTCTTTTTCTCCCTAAGAGCAGAAAACACAGCCCTGCTTCGGGAATGGGTGGGAGGGCAGAATGGTTTCCCCATGCGATAAAGCCACCAACCGCAGGAGAGGGAAGGAGCTGACTGAGAAGGATGACAAAGTCCAAATCGAAATTCAAAGCTGCCTGTTGAACTTCTGCTCCTTTCACTCCAGAAATTTCTCCACAGCAAAACAAACTGCTGAAAATACAAGGCTGGCTTGTTTGATAGCAAAGCCCCTCCTCCGCTTTACGATGATGGAATGCCAGTCGCTATGATGATGAGGGTTTAGATTGGAGGAAAGAAGGCTTTTCCTCTGCTGCATGGCCTAGAAACCTCAGAGGGGATAGGGTGGGGACGTGTGCCTAAAAGGACACAGGGAGCTAACCTCTTGATAGAGCTCCCAGCGTGTATCTGTGTTCAAAGCAGTGCTATCTTAGGACTTGCCTGGTGGTCCAGTGGTCAAGACTCCACGCTCCCAAAGCAGGTGGAGCAGGTTCAGTCCCTGGTTGGGGAACTAAGATCCCACATGTTACAGCGTGGCTAAAAAAAAGGAAAAAAGACAGTGCTATTCTTTCACGTCGCCCTTCTCTGCCCACACTGACTTCATGCAAAGGAGAAATGCCATCAATCAATTGGGATTCCAAAACAGGAATTCATTAGTACAAATCTTGCTGAGTGCCTTCCTCCCTTGTAGGGTTTTATTCTTTAATAATCCTAAATGCTTTGGAGAGAGATTTTTTATTGGTGGATTTGGTTCTTTGGTAGCATCACAGGTTTTCAGAGATGACTGAATTTTACAAGCATCCATCCAGGAAGGAAGCTGCCTTTGTTTGCTAGCGCTGCTGTGACAAAGTACCGCAGACTGGAGGGTTTAAACAACAAAAATTCATTTTCTTGGAACTTCCCTGGTGGTCCAGTGACTAAAACTCTATGCTCCCAACAGAGAGGCAGGGGACCCGGGGGTTGACTCCCGGTCAAAGAAGCCGACCCCACATGCTGCTAAGATTCACTTGCCGCAGTTAAAGATCCCTCACGCCACAAAAGAGAAGATCCCACGTGCTGCAACTAGACCTGCGCAGCCAAATAAATAAGTTTAAAAAAAAAGGAAGTTGGAGATCAAGGTGTGGACAGGGTTGATTCCTTCTGAGCACTTCTTTGCCTGGCCTGTAGACCACCGTCTCCTCCTCTGTCTTCATGTCATCTTCACTGCATGTGTCTGTGTCTAAATTTCCTCTTCTCAGTCATATGGATGGCATCACCGACTCAACAGACATGAGTTTGAGCAAGTTCTGGGAGATGGTGAAGGACAGGGAAGCCTGCCATGTTGTAGTCCATGGGGGGGCAAAGAATCGGATACGACTGAGCGACTGAGCAACAAGGAAGTCGTGTGGATTAGCGCCCACCCTAATTACTTCTCTTTAACTTAATTATCTGTTTAAAGTTCCTGTCTCTCAATACATTCACATCCAGAGGTACTGGAGGTTAGGACTTATGTATGCATATGCGGGGGACACGACACAGCGCCTGCACAGTCAGAGTGTAATACAGAGTTTATGAACCTAGTCTCTGCTGGCCAACTTGAAGATTTGCTTTCTGGACAAGCAAAGGCTGCATTTGAGGACTGCCTCTGTACTTGTACACAGGTAAGGAATGGCCTCTGAATATAGTTCTTTCCGTGGTTTTACCCCCACCAAAAAAAAAAGAAAAGAAAAGAAACTGACTTTCACTGACTGCTGTAATATTGACCTTTGGTCTCTTGGGCTCAGGGAGGCCAGTCCTAACGTCTTTGGTGGTAAATGTCCAGAGTGAGACAGAAGGACTCTGCAGTCCACAGGAGTCCTCCTGACTCCCCCTGAGAGATGCCCGCCTGCGTTTCCCACCTGTCCAGGGCTCTCCTCCCACTGTGGAGGTCTGCCTGTGACCACCTTGAGGCACCCTGGGGTGACCCACAGCCAGTGAAGATTTGACTGGGAAGCTGTTCCTGTTCTGATTAAGCACAAGCTTCCATGGTCATGACATGGCCAGGCTGCCGTCGGTGACACACATGAGGCTTTAGCCATTGCCCATTTTGAGCTGTAGGATTAAAGAGACAGGTCTGTGTGACACCAGTTATCCCAGGTGTTTTATTGTTACGAATGTACTTTTGAGAGATTCTGGCTTCACTGGGTTAGTCAAAGGAGCTGAGAGCCGCTCTAACAATTTGGTTGATTGAAATCTGGTGGAGATTGTTGTTTGCTGTTCAGTCACTAAGTCCTGTCTGATTCTTTGCAACCCCATGGACTGCAGCAAGTCAGGCTCCTCTGTCCTCCACTGCCTCCCGGAGTTTGCTCAAATTCACGTTCATTGAGTTGGTGATGCTATCTAACCATCTCAATCGTCTGCCACCCCCTTCTCCTGTTGCCTTCAGTCTTCTTTCCCAGCATCAGGGTCTTTTCCAATGAATCGACTCTTCACATCAGGTGGCCAAAGTATTGGATCTTCAGCTTCAGCAACAGTGTCCCTGGTATCATGCAGAGGAAAGAATACAAAAGCTGGACCTTGTGCTGGGGCTGTGGGCAGGTTGGAAACCAGCCAGTCATCCACCTAGTAGCCCTTTAGCAGGGTAATGGTGTTAGACATGGTGGAGGGGGCAACATACATATCAGGTCATTACTCAGCATATAGATTTGACTTCACTGCCTGCAGGGCTTCTACCGGCGCCACCATCCATGCCATGCCCAGACTTTCAGAAAGCCTTACAGAATGATGGATCGTGGTTTCAAGGTAGAATGGGATTGCTGCTACACAGCGGGTGCGGGGAAGAGTACATCTAGAATTTTAGGGATTTGTGGGCAGCCCTTGGTCCATCCATACCTTGTAGTAAAACTTACTAGAAGACTACAACAATCTAATAAAGGCAGAAAAACCAGAGACTCAGACTCTTCAGGAATGAAGGTTTGTGTTTCCCACCAGAGAAAGGAGCCCTATCTGCCTGCTAGAATGCTTGCAGAGGGCAGAGGGAACAGGGGATGGGTAAGTGGAAGAATGACATTATAAAAATGAACTATGGGAGACTTCCCTGGTGATCCAGTGGTTGAGAGGCCATGCTTTCAGTGCTAGGGGAGTGGGCTCAATCCCTATTTGGGGAACTTGGACACCGCATGCTGCCTGATGTGGCCAAAAAATTTTTTTAATAAAAATAAAATAAATAAAAATGAATTACAGCTCTGTACCCACAACAGAAATAAGGACTGTAGCAGATATGTATTTCTTCTTCCTTGCTTGTTACAAATTTCAATACATTAACCAAGTATTTCCTTTTCCCCCTCCCGCCTCCTCCTCCCATTTCATATAAAGAGTGGTGGTGGTGGTTAATTTTAAATATTATTTTCCAGATCATATAATATCCAAATGTGTTTGTGACAGAGCTAGGACAGAAATTAGCACCCAGTGATAGAGAAGGGGAATGCTAAGACTTTCTGTCTCCTCTTCTTTGGGCATCTTTACTGGAATAAACAGTTGTCCCATGTTGGGTAGAAGAGTGATACTGTTATTATTGTATGGAAATTAAGCATGAGCAGAAGGGTGATAATACTGAACCGTCGCTGGATTTCCTAAATAAAGTCTATTTGGTCATAATGGTCCCAATTCTTTTTTCCAAACAATTTTTTAAACTGAAGTATAGCTAATTTACAATGTTGTGTTGGTTTCAGGTATACTGCAATGTGTTTGTGTATATATATATTTTCTTTTTCAGGTTCTTTTCCATTATATATTACTACAAGATAATGAATATAGTTCCCTGTACTATACAGTAGGTCCTTGTTGTTTATCTATTATATATGTAGATATTGGGTCCCAGTTCTTTTAATGTGTTTCTGGATTCCATTTGCTAATATATTATTTATCAGTAGTACTTTTTATCAATATTTGTAAGTAAAATAGGTAAATTCTTATAAAGCTTTGGAATTAATGATGTATCATCTTAATTAAAATAATTTGGAGATTTTTTTCCCCTCTTTTTCTGTGCCCTGGAACAGTATTCAAATAATCTCTAAAGATTTGTTAGAATGTTTTGCAAAACCATCTGAGTCTGATCCTTTAGGGAAACCTGTTGGCTCTTGGAAAACTCTCTTTTATTAGAAATGTGTTTAAATTTCCTCTCTTCTGGAATATTTTTGATGAATAATTTATAGAAAATGATGCAGCTTTTCAAATTTATTTTTTGTGAACAATGAATAAATTAGCTTACAGTCTCATCTTCCCTCCTTCTCTCTCTCAACTCTACCACCAACTTTTTGTTTTAGTCTTAGTTCTATGTTAATTATATTCAACATTCACTCCCCCTCCTCTCACTAAAATTTACTCAGTTATCCTTTGGTTTACTCCAGTTCATCCTCTAGTAATTTCTTCAAGAGCTCATGAGAACAACATTCCTAAGATTGTACATCTTCAAAACTGCCAATGATTTAGAGAATAAAAAGACAAACCACAGTCTGGGGAAAAAGTATTTGCAAAATATATATCTGATAAAGGACTTGTGTCCAAAATTTACAAAGAACTCTTAAAATCAACAATAAAAAAAATAAACAGGGACTTCCCTGGTGGTCTAGTAGTTAAGAATTCACTTTGAAATTCAGGGGATGTGGGTTCGATGCCTGGTTGGGGATCTAAGATCCTATATGCCACGGAGCAACTAAACCCATGAACCATACTTAGAGAAGTTGTACACCGAAGCAAAAAACTCCACATGACGCAACCAAGACCCCACAAAGCCAAGACTAACTAAGTCAATTCAGCCAAATAAATAAAACATTTTTTTGAAAAAAGAAAAAAAAAATGAACAGGAATTTTCTTTGTGGCCCAATGGTTAAGATGGTGCCCCTAGTGCAGAAGGAGGTTCAGTCCCTGGTCAGGGAACTAGATCCCCCATGCCTCAACTAAGACCCAGTGTGGCCACATAAATATTTAAAAAGAAAGAAAGAAAACAATTCAAAAATCAGCAAAAGATCTGAACAGCCATCTCACTGAAGAAGACACATGGATGGCAAAGAAGTGTCTGGAAAGATGCTCCACATTATTTTTCACTAAGGAATTCTACATGAAGACAACAGTGGGTGCTATATCACACTTATTAGATGGCTAAAATCCAAAACACTGGCAATGAATATTGGCAAAAAGGTAGAGCAACAGGAACTCTTATCATCTCTGGGGAGAATGCAAAACAGCACAGCTTCTTTGGAGGATAATGTGGCAGTTTCTTACAAAACTAAACATAGGCTTACCTTACAATCCAGCAGTCTCTCCCCTGGGTGTTTACCCAAACAAAGTGAAAACATAAGTCCATACACACACACACAACCCTGTAAACAAATGTCTACAGTAGTTTTATTCATAATTGCTAAAAACTGGAAGCAACCATGAATAAGTGAACAGTGGCACTTCCCTGCAATGTAATATTATTCAGTGCTAAAAAGAAATGAACTATCCTGCCACACAGGAAATTTAAATGCATATTTCTAAATGAAATAAGCCAATCTCCAGAATTCCTTGGTGGTCCACTGGTTAGGACTCTGTACTTCCAAGGCAGGGGGCACAGGTTCAGTCATTGGTCATGGAACTAAATCCCACAAGCCTCTCAGCCTAGCCGAAAAAGAAGCAGCAGCAGCTAGTCTATAAAGGCTATATGCTATATATTTCTAACTCTGTGAAGTTTAGGGGAAAGAAAAACTATTGAGACAGTAAAAAGATCAATGGTTGCCAGGAAGAGTGGGAGGTGAAGGAGAGAAAAAGTGGCCTTTTTATAAAAATCCTGATTCATATTTTGTTTCCCTGAATATTTTGTGCCATCTCTTCTGGCGTTTGATCTGGGTCTGCAGACATTCAAGCGTAGCCTGTTTTTTATCCCCTTATAAGTGACTTGACATTTTTTCCTGGCTGCTCAAAAAATTCTGTATTTTTAAAAATTCAATAACTTGATCAGTTTTTTCTGGCACTTAGCTTTTCTCTTTCACTGCATAGAGTCAAGTCTCCTGTATCCTAGAAACACTTTTCTTGAATCGTATATTCAAATGTGTGTTCCCCAAACTTCCTGTTTCATTTCTCTAATGTTTGTGCTTTTCTTCCATTGTTTCCTGTAATCCAGTCAGCCCTCATTCCACATGCCGCTGTTGTTCCGTGATCTCTTTTCTGAGCAATTGCATTTCTGCCTTCTTATCTTTCTTCATCAGAATGATTGCTTAATGCTTTTTTTTTTTTTTTTAATTCCTAGCAAATGTTCAGTCACTGCTTTCAACTGCTATCTGGCAAAATTTTTCCTGGTAAGTACTCTTCACGTGTTTGTGAATTTTACGCCTGTTTCTCACATTTTGCCCCCTTTGGTATATCTGCTCGATGCTGTGCTAGTTATCTTTTTGGACCTGTCATTGAATGAGTTGGGTTTTCCTAGATTAATATTTGCAGTGTCCTATCCCTCATCACGGCCCAAGGCCTCTCTCTCTCTCGGACTGCTTCCTCCAAACAAGACTTCACTGTGGGAGTCTATGTGGAGCCCCAACTTCTCTGCTTTACAGAACAGACAGTGAACAGAATAAACGCTCCAGCCTCACTCCCTCTAGTTTCTGCTTCCTGCTCGACCACTAGAATTGTCATCTCGAGACTTTCCTGAAGGTCCAGTGGTTGGGACTTCACCTTCCTGTACAGGCAGGGGCAGGTTCAATCCCTGGTCAGGGTGGGATCCCACATGCCTTGCAGCCAAAAAGCCAAAACATAGAACAGAAACAACATTGTAACAAATGCAATAAAGACTATAAGAATGAACCACACCAAATCGAAAAAAAAAGAATGGTCCTCTCAAAGAAATGGTATGGACCTAACAGAAGCAGAAGATATTAAGAAGAGGTGGCAAGAATACACAGAAGAACTGTAGAAAAAAGATCTTTACGACCCGGATAATCACGATGGTGTGATCACTAATCTAGAGCCAGACATCTTGGAATGTGAAGTCAAGTGGCCCTTGGAAAGCATTGCTACGAACAAAGCTAGTGGAGGTGATAGAATTCCGGTTGAGCTCTTTCAAATCCTGAAAGATGATGCTGTGAAAGTGCTACACTCAATATGCCAGCAAATCTGGAGAACTCAACAGTGGCCACAGGACTGGAAAAGGTCAGTTTTCATTCCAATCCCAAAGAAAGGCAATGCCAAAGAATGCTCAAACTACTGCACAATTGCACTCATCTCACAGGCTAGTAAAGTAATGCTCAAAATTCTCCAAGCCAGGCTTCAGCAATACGTGAACCGTGAACTTCCTGATGTTCAAGCTGGTTTTAGAAAAGGCAGAGGAACCAGAGATCAAATTGCCAACATCCGCTGGATCATGGAAAAAGGAAAAGAGTTCCAGAAAAAGATCTATTTCTGCTTTCTTGACTATGCCAAAGCCTTTGACTGTGTGGATCACAATAAACTGTGGAAAATTCTGAAAGAGATGGGAATACCAGACCACCTGACCTGCCTCTTGAGAAATCTGTATGCAGGCTAGGAAGCAGCAGTTAGAACTGGACATGGAAAAACAGACTGGTTCCAAATAGGAAAAGGAGTACGTCAAGGCCTGCTTATTTAACTTATATGCAGAGTACATCATGAGAAATGCTGGACTGGAAGAAAAACAAGCTAGAATCAAGATTGCTGGGAGAAATAGCAATAACCTCAAATATGCAGATGACACCACCCTTATGGCAGAAAGTGACGAGGAACTCAAAAGCCTCTTGATGAAAGTGAAAGAGGAGAGTGAAAAAGTTGGCTTAAAGCTCAACATTCAGAAAACGAAGATCATGGCATCCAATCCCATCACTTCATGGGAAATAGATGGGGAAACAGTGGAAACAGTGTCAGACTTTATTTTGGGGGGCTCCAAAATCACTGCAGATGGTGATTGCAGCCATGAAATTAAAAGACGCTTACTCCTTGGAAGGAAAGTTATGACCAACCTAGATAGCATATTCAAAAGCAGAGATATTACTTTGCCAACTAAGGTCTGTCTAGTCAAGGCTATGGTTTTTCCAGTGGTCATGTATGGATGTGAGAGTTGGACTGTGAAGAAGGCTGAGTGCTGAAGAATTGATGCTTTTGAACTGTGGTGTTGGAGAAGACTCTTGAGAGTCCCTTGGACTGCAAGGAGATCCAACCAGTCCATTCTGAAGGAGATCAGCCCTGGGATTTCTTTGGAAGGAATGATGCTAAAGCTGAAACTCCAGTACTTTGGCCACCTCATGTGACAAGTTGACTCATTGGAAAAGACTCTGATGCTGGGAGGGATTGGGGGTAGGAGAAGGGGACGACCGAGGATGAGATGGCTGGATGGCATCACTGACTCGATGGACGTGAGTCTGAGTGAACTCCGGGAGTTGGTGATGGACAGGGAGGCCTGGCGTGCTGCAGTTCATGGGGTCCCAAAGAGTCGGACACGACTGAGCGACGGAACTGAACTGAACTCACCTTCTGAAATCACGTTTTTGTTCAGATGCTCAGAAAAATGCAGCCCCTCTCCATTCGCTTGCCTTGTTCCTACCTTCCTTTTCTCCTAATCACCGTCTCTGCCTTTTCACAGCTGAAATTTTGGTGTCTGTGAATAGGTCTATTTTCTCATTTTGTTGAAAATGGAATTTTCCATTTTCTTTATTCCTTTTATGTGATCTTCAAGAAAAGCATTTAAAAAGCTGACTTCTCCTGGAGAAGGAAATGGCAACTCACTCCAGTATTCTTGCCTGGAAAATCCCACAGATGGAGGAGCCCAGTAGGCTACAGTCCATGGGGTCGCAAAGAGTTGGACACGACTGAGCAACTTCACTTCACTTCAATGTGTTTCATTAACTTTCTCAGAGGGCTAAGTTGCTAATCTTGGTTGCTTGCTATGACAAATGTCTGTTGGTTTTATTTTAGCAATTCTTCCATGTGTTGATGGCCAGTAGTTAAACTGGGTTTTTCGTTCTTTGCCAAGAGAGTAGATGACTTAATAAAATTGTGGTGTTTCTATATAATATTACTAACAGCTCATACTTTTTTTTTTCTGGTAGGTCATTTTCTCCAAGCAAGAAGACTCATAGTTAATGTTGCCAGCATCTCGGTAAAAATTAATTCAAAAAAAGACCCACACTAAATGGAAGAGCTACACTTTCGAAAGATAAGAGATAACCATTGACCAGATTACTATTTGTGGTTCTGTGGTGGTTCTGAGTTTAATACAAAGACATGTCATTCCTGAGTCCTGTTGCTTTCTAAAGACATTGCCAATACACTAAATGAGAGCCAGTTCAGATCAAATAATTATGAACAAAATATCACTAGGAGATTATCAATTTTTAAAAAAATATTAATACAAACACAAGTTTCAATTTTCATCCCCTTTGGAGTATATATATCCTGATACTTTAAAAATTGCAAGGGATTTGAGTTAAAAAATAGATTTCTCTCTTAAAAAAAAAAAAAAAAGCTGACTTCTGCGGCCATGTTTGGATTGGAAGTCCTTTCCGGAGATTTGAGGATGCTAAAACAGAATGGTCAGCAGCTGTGGTTAAAGCCTCATGGAGAAGTGGCTGCATCAGAAAGACGCCACCATGAAGAAAAAGAGTGTCCTAATAGCATTTGGGTTCCTTCTAGGAACCTCAAAGATCAGCTCCACCGCTGTCCTTCACAAGGTTTGGTTTTATGAGTCAATAAATTCTCCTTTTGGTTTCCATCACTTTTAAAAAGGGAGTTCTGGCTAATACAGGAAGTAGCCATGCTCTCTGATAATCTTTCCCTTGTTTGCTTGGTTTCTCCAGATCCCGATGCCCTAGTCTGACACATAACACCAAGTGGCTGTTGATCCCCAGTAGGAGTGTAAAATAGGTCCCCTCCTATAAACCAGCATCAACATGCCAGGATGTGAGAAACAGTCAACCGCTGGGAGCCCTTCATCCTTCTACCTCGTCCAGCATGTCAAGTCCACCCTCCGTGCCATGCTTCCTGCATCATCACCACATTCTCTCTGTCCTGTGTTCCCTTTCCACCTTGGACATCATTTCTAGGCGTGGCTGTTGCTCCCAAGGCTACCTCCAAGCTCTCAAAAGGATGTGTTGGCTAGTGGTCCTGGACCCACAGAAAAGGCATTTCAGAGTTATAGAGGCTTGTTATAAATGATCAAAGATTCAAAGATTCATGAAAGATATAACAACTGTAAGATTTTATGTACTCAATGAAATCGCCTCAACAAATATAAAGGGAACACTTACTAGAACTACAAAGAGAAACTGACAAAACCACCACTGCAGTGGAAGATTTCAACATGTTTCTTGCGATTATAGCAAAGACACGGAAGCTCTGGACAACCCAATTTAAAAACTTGATTTGATAACATATATAAACTGGAGAAGGAAATGGCAAACCACTTCAGTATTCTTGCCTTGAGAACCCCATGAACAGTATGAAAAGGCAAAATGATAGGATACCAAAAGAGGAACTCCCCAGGTCAGTAGGTGCCCAATATGCTACTGGAGATCAGTGGAGAAATAACTCCAGAAAGAATGAAGGGATAGAGCCAAAGCAAAGACAATACCCAGCTGTGGATGTGACTGGTGATAGAAGCAAGGTCTGATGCTGTAAAGAGCAATATTGCATAGGAACCTGGAATGTCAGGTCCATGGATCAAGGCCAATTGGAAGTGGTCAAACAAGAGATGGCAAGGGTGAACGTCAACATTCTAGGAATCAGCGAACTAAAATGGGCTGGAATGGGTGAATTTAACTCAGAGGACCATTATATCTACTACTGCGGGCAGGAATCCCTCAGAAGAAATGGAGTAGCAGTCATGGTCAACAAAAGAGTCCGAAATGCAGTACTTGGATGCAATCTCAAAAACGACAGAATGATCTCTGTTCATCTCTAAGGCAAACCATTCGATATCACAGTTATCCAAGCCTATGCCCCAACCAGTAACGCTGAAGAAGCTGAAGTTGAACAGTTTTATGAAGACCTACAAGACCTTTTAGAACTAACACCCAAAAAAGATGTCCTTTTCATTATAGGGGACTGGAATGCAAAAGTAGGAAGTCAAGAAACACCTGGAGTAACAGGCAAATTTGGCCTTGGAATGCGGAATGAAGCAGGGCAAAGGCTAATAGAGTTTTGCCAAGAAAATGCACTGGTCATAGCAAACACCCTCTTCCAACAACACAAGGGAAGACTCTACACATGGACATCACCAGATGGTCAACACCAAAATCAGATTGATTATATTCTTTGCAGCCAAAGATGGAGAAGCTCTATACAGTCAACAAAACAAGACCAGGAGCTGACTGTAGCTCAGATCATGATCTCCTTATTGCCAAATTCAGACTCAAATTGAAGAAAGTAGGGAAAACCGCTAGACCATTCAGGTATGACCTCAATCAAATCCCTTAAGATTATACAGTGGAAGCGAGAAATAGATTAAGGGGCTAGATCTGATAGATAGAGTGCCTGATGAACTATGGAC
>SJYQ01004567.1:0-15579 GCA_006410935.1 Redunca redunca | reverse complement strand
TGGCCACCTCATGCGAAGAGTTGACTCATTGGAAAAGACTCTGATACTGGGAGGGATTGGGGGCAGGAGGAGAAGGGGACGACCGAGGATGAGATGGCTGGATGGCATCACTGACTCGATGGACATGAGTCTAAGTGAACTCTGGAATTTGGTGATGGACAGGGAGGCCTGGCGTGCTGCGATTCATGGGGTCGCAAAGAGTCGGACACGACTGAGTGACTGAACTGAACTGAACTGATGAAGTCCAAAGAATTAAAGATTACACAGTCTACTCGACACCTGGAATCTATACTAAATTGGCTGAGTAACAGGCTGGAGGCAAATCTCCACAAGTCTCAAGGACAGAACATCCTATAGATCTCTCAGGGAAACTCAGTTAGTCAGAAGTCATTAACAAGTAGAGAAATTGAAACATTCTTGTACAATTGGAAATTTTTTTCTGATGGCACCTCGAGGCATGCGGAATCTTAGTTCTGACCTCTCTGAGACAATGGAGTTTTATTTTTAATTGGACAATCACTTGAGTTGGTTTGTTTCCGTGCTCCTGGAACAGACCTGGGGCTGTCTGCCCCACGGCTCTTGGGGTAGGGTTCGGGGTTCAATCCCTGAGTCAGGAAGATCCCCTGGAGAAGGCTCTTTCCAGAGGGAAGGTCCTCTCAAGGGACACAACAGGGCGGGGGGTGGCAGGAAAGGCTAATTTGAGCTTGTTTTCCTCTCTTCTGACTCCCCTTCCCAGTATGCACGTGTGTGTGTGTGTGCGCACGTACACACACATACAGACACACATACACAAAGAGACATGCACACTTACACACGGACATATATATACACATGCATACATACACTTACACAAACATACAAACCTACACACAGACACATAAACACACACGTAACACAGTAACCCAAATAGTATTGAGTTTTCCAGCCTCTGGTGCCTTACAATCTCTTTTAATGCTTCTGACAAGTCTATGACTCCTCAGTCCTGCAACGCCCCTGCAAGCCTGCTGCTGCTACTGCTAAGTCGCTTCAGTCATGTCCGACTCTGTGCGACCCCATAGACGGCAGCCCACCAGGCTCCCCCGTCCCTGGGATTCTCCAGGCAAGAACACTGGAGTGGGGTTGCCATTTCCTTCTCCACCTGCAAGTCGGCCTCCCTCAAATCCAGGCCACAGCCCTTCCCTTTACTCCGAAAAGCAAGGTTAGCCTGAGGCCATAAAGGGTAAGATAAGACAACTATTGCAGAAGGAACAGGAGGTCAGATGGGGAAATTTTGATGAAAAAGCCTTTGAATGTGGAGAGCATCCATGGAGAGGGAAAAGATGAAAACATTGAGAAAAGCAACAATCACTGGAGTGATTTAAGAAAATATAGAGCAACTGGAGGGATTTTAAGAATCTGCCTGGAATGCAGGAGATCCGGGCTTCAATCCTTGGGTGGGGAAGAGCCCCTGGAGAATGGAATGGCAACCCACTCCAGTATCTTTGCCTGGAGAATTCCATGGACAGAAGAGCCTGAGAGGCTACAGTCCATGGGATCTCAAAGAATCAGACATGACTGAGCAACTAACTTACTTTCCACTTTATTATACAAAGATGGGATTATATTGTACATATTATCTTGCAACCTGGAATTTTTTTTTAACTTAATTTCTTTCTTTGTTTTAAAGATTCTTTTTTGACCTGGACCTGATTTTCTAAAGTCTTTACTGAATTTGTTACAATATTGCTTCTGTTTTATGTTTTGGTTTTTTGGCCAGTAGGAATGTGGGATCTTAGCTCCCCTACCAAGAATAGAACCTGCACCCCCTGCATTGGAAGGCAAAGTCTTAACCATTGGACTGCCAGGGAAGTCCCTCTTCTGCTCCAACTACTCCCATAAATTTGCATCTTGCATTCCAGACTCTGTGCTCTAGGGGAAAGGGTCCAGTGGGCAATACCTAACATACCATCCCAACTACACCACAGAGGCAAGGGGGCAGATATGGTCCCCCTGGGCTTCTTGTGCCCTCAAGCAAGCACAGAATAAGGGATTCCCTAAAACTGGTGACAAGGGTTTACTACAATATCCTGCCTCTCTGTTGGGCTTTTTTTCCTTCTTGTTATTGTAGGAGTTCTTTATACTCTGAATATTAATTACTTGTTATAAATGTTGCAATTATTTCATCCAAGTCTACTGCTTGTTTCCAATTTTAGTGAAGTCAAATCTGTCCATATTTTCTGGAGAAGTAAAATATCATTTCTCCATATTGCACTTGTAAAAAAATTTACAATGTCCTGTATTTCTATTAAATCATATCTGCAGATCTGCATTTTCTGTTTCAACTGTAGTGAGAAAAACACATACAAAAGAGAGAGAATAGTACGATGAACACCCAAGTACCGTCTCTCCCCTCAACAATCAACATATGACAGGTTTTGTTTCTTCTACACCCATCTCAACGTGCCCCCCGACCCCACTGAACTGTTTCAGAGCACATCCCAGACATGTGATTTCACCTGTAAATATTTCAGCGTGGATATCTAACATAGAGAATCTTCTGGTGTTTTGGCTGTGCCCTGTGGCACGTGGGATCTTAATTCCTCGACAAGGGACTGAACACTTGCCACCTGTGCTAGGAGAGCAGAGCCAACCACTGAAAGCTCAGGGAAGTCCCTATTCTATTTTTAACTTAGCCAAAACACATCCTATTATACCAAAAATAACTGACAATAATGCCTTATCCAGGTAGTATTCAAAATCACCTGGTATTCCCATTATATCTTTTTTCAAAAAAGTTCTATTTTTATTTTATTTTAAATTAATTTTTATTGGCATATAGTTGATTTAGTGCATCCGTGCTTAGTTGTGTCTGACTCTTTGTGACCCCATGTACTATAGCCCACCAGGCTACTCTTCATGGGATTCTCCAGACAAGAATACTGGAATGGAAAAAAAAAAATAATAATAATAATATTGGAGAGGATAGCCATTCCCTTCTCCAGAGGATTTTCCTGACCCAGAGATAGAACCCAGAGCCTGGAAGGTTATAGCCCAAAGGGTTGCAAAGAATCAGATGTGAATGAAAGACTACACACACTCACCTGTTTTTTTTGTTTTTGTTCTTTTCCTGGGCTTTCCGGTAGCTCAGATGGTAAAGAATCTGCCTGCCATATATATATATACAGTAGTGTGTATATATCAGTCCCAATCTGCCAGTTTATCCCTCTCCCCCTTCCCGCCTTGTACCATAATTTTAGAAATTTTCTACATTCTAGAAAACAAAGTTTGGAAAATAAACATAAGTTTATTTTCTATATCTATGGCTTCCCTTGTTAAAGAATCTACCTGCAATACAGGAGACCTGGGTTTGATTCCTGGTTTGGGAAGATCCCTTGGAGAAGGGAAAGGCTACCCACTCCAGTATTCTGGCCTGGAGAATTCCATGGACTGCATAGTCCATGGAGCTGCAGAGAGTCAGACATGACTGAGAGACTTTCACTTTCAACTTTCACTATAACTCTACTTCTGCTTTATAATAAAGTTCATTTTTGCCATATTTTTTTTAGATTCAATGTATAAATAATGTCATATATTTGCCTTTCTCTGTCTGACTTACTTCACTTAGTATGACAATCTCTAGGTCCATCCGTGTTGCTGCAAATGGCATTTTGTTCTTTTTAATGGTTGAGTAATATTCCATTGTATGTATATGTGCTGATGTGCTCAGTCGTGGCCAACTCTTTGCGAACCCATGGACTGTAGCCCTCCAGGTTCCTCTGTCCATGGAATTTCCAGGCAAGAATACTGGAGTGGGTTGCCATTTCCTTCTCCATGTATGTATATACTGCATCTTCTTTATCCATTCATCCATTGATGGGTATTTAGGGACGTTCTGGCTATTGTAAATAGACCTACAATGAATACTGAAGTGCATGTATCTTTTTAAATTATATTTTTATCGAGATATATGCCCAGGAGTGGAATTGCTGAATTATATGGTAACTCCAGTTTTAGTCTTTTAAGGGACCTCCATACTTTTCTTCATAGTGGCTGCACAAATTTACATTCCCAGCAACTGTATAGGAGGGTTCTTTTTTCACCACACTCTTTCTAGGATTTATTGTTTGTAGATTTTTGATGTTGGCCATTCCTAACAGTGTGAGGTGATACCTCATTGTAGTTTTGATTTGCATATCTCTAATAGTGACAGTATGCATTTTTTCATGGGCTTTTGGGTATCTGTATGTCTTTTTAGAGAAATGCCTCTTTAGATCTTCTACCAATCTTTTGTTTGGGTTGTTTGGGGTTTTTTTGACATTGAGCTTCGTGAGCTGTTTGTATATTTTGCAGGTTAACCCTTTGTTAGTCACTTCCTTTGCAACTATTTTCTTCCATTTTGTGTGTTGTCTTTTTTTTTTAATGATTTCCTTTGCTGTACAAAAGCTTTTAAGTTTAATTAGGCTCCATTTGTTTATTTTCATTTTTATTTTTCCCATACTGTGTTTGTACAATTGGTGTGTTCAAATCAGGATCTAACATCCCCACGTTGCACATACTGGAATGCCTCTTAATGCTCTTTTAAATACATGACAATTCCCCCTCCTTCTTTGTATCCTTTGTCATTTATTTGTTGAAGAAACCAGAAATTGGCTCTGTAAAATCTACCCTCTACTGGATTTGGCAGAATGTATTCCTGTGTGCCTGGTCCTCTCCCCACTAAATTTCCTGTAAATGAGTAGATAGCACTAGAAGCTTAATTAGATTCATGTTCAAGGTTCTCTTAGAAAACTCTTTCCCAAGCGATGTTGTTTAGCCCCCATTGCATCAAATGGGAGATACATAGTGTCTGCAATTATTTAAATTGACCTCCTTCTTTCTAATCATTTTATTCTTATTTCTCGCTCTGGATCAACGAAGTCCAGGTGATGATTCCCCTCTTTTTCTGGGTTCTGTTTTTTGAAAGTGAAAGTTGCTCAGTCATGTCCGACTCTCTGCAACCCCATGGACTATACAGTCTCTGGAATTCTCCAGCCCAGAATACTGGAGTGGGTAACCTTTCCCTTCTCCAAGGGATCTTCCCAAGTCAGGAATCAAACCCAGGTCTCCTGCATTGCAGGTGGATTCTTTACCAGCTGAGCCACAAGGGAAACCCAAGAATACCAGAGTGGGTAGCCTATCCCTTCTCCAGCTAATCTTCCCAACCCAGGAATCAAATCTAGGTCTCCTTCATTGCAGGTAGATTCTTTACCAACTTAGCTATCAGGGAAGCCCTGATAAGAAGCCCCTGTTTCTTATCTCTCCTCTTTAAGGACCCCAGCAGGGTGGAGGCTGAGATGTGCATTAAATGAAAAAACTAAAAACCAGGATGCTGCCTAGAACACAAGAACACTGATAAAAATCAATAGTCTACACACACAGTAGCACTACATACATTTCAAGAATCTATACATTTTCAAGGACATGTCAACCCCATTCAAGTGGTTGCTTAAGGAAGGGAAGAGACTAGGACGAGACCAGGATAAGAGGAGGCATCCCTGAGAGAAGGACCTTGAGTAGACCGGAGCTGAGCGCTGAGAGTGGGAGGGGCCCACACTTACTTCTAGTCCATCTCTAGGAAAAATGTTCATGCACACTACATGTGTGGACATGTAGTCACTGTGGATTTTTTTTTCTGTGTGATATGCTTTAGAAGTTTTTTTCCAGCTTTATTGAAGTATGACTGACAAATAAAAATTGTATATATTTAAGTTGTATAATATGATTTTTTAAAGGTGTACAACAGGGTTATTTAATATGCATCTACACTGGAAAATGATTTCCACAAACTAACACATCCATCACTTCACATGACTACCAATTGTGTGTGTGTGTGTGTGTGGTAAGGAAACTTAAGATTTACCCTTTTAGCAAATTTCAAGTATACAGTATGGTATTGTTAACTGTGGTCACCATGCTATACATTAGATCCCTATTCCATGCCATTGGTCTATTTGTTCTGTATCATTACCATACTGTCTTCATGAATATGGCTTTGCTATATAGTCTAATAGTACTTCCCTGGTGGTCCAGTGGTTAAGACTGGGCTTCAATGCAGGGAGTGCAGGTTTGACCCCTGGTTGGGGAACTAAGATCCTATATGCCCTGTGTTACAGCACGAGGGATATATAGCTGATTCACTTCATTGTACAGCAGTAACTAACACAACATTGTAAAGCAATTAAACTCCAGCCAAAAAAAACTAAAAAATAAAACTATGCATCTGGGTTTCCTTTATTCTCCTTCATATTTGTTTTCTACCTTTTCCAAGTATCAGATTTTCTTTTATTGATGATATCTACATTTTTATTTTCTAGTGCTTTAAGTTTTGCTTTAAAAAAACAAACAAGTTTCTCCCCTGCCCCTGCCAAAAAAAAAAAAAAAAGAAGCTCTTTCTACTTGGGGGAATTTATTGTGTCATTCTTTTTCTAAAGTTCTTTTTAAAATTATTAATTTTTGGCTGTGCTGGGCCTTCGTTGCTGTGCAGGCTTTTTCTCTAGTTGCAGCAGGCAGGCTTCTCGTTGCAGTGGCTTCTCTTGTTGTGGAGCACACAGGCTTCAGTAGCAGTTGTGGTTCCCAGACTTCAGAGCACAGACTCAATAACTGTGGTGCACAGGCTTAGTTGCTCTGCGGCATGTGGGATCTTGCCAGGCACTGGCAGAAAGATTCTTTACCACCAAACCACCAGTGAAGACCTATTTTCTTATTCTTTTTCAAGTATCTTGAGTTAAAAATTAAGCTTCTTTCCATTCAACCTTTCCTATTTTTTCAAAATAAATGCACTTAAGTCTATATACTTTTCCTTTGGGGAATTGCATTACACTGTATCACAGTCTCAGTATGCAGAGTTCTCCTTGTTCACTTCTAAACCGCTTGACTTTCATTTTTATTTTTTCTTAAATTCAAAGTTATCTAGAAAGATGGTGAGAAATGTATGTGTTGATAGATCTTTTTTGGCTATACTTTCATATTTAAATCTAACCTCATTTATTTATCTATTTATTTATTTTGTGGTCAGAGCATTGCCCCTTTTTAGAATTGGTGGAGGTCTTATTGGTAGGCTAACACTTTGTCTATATTGGTTGATAAACCAATGTCGCTGTTGTGTAGTTGCTCAGTCATGTCTGACTCTTTGCGACCCCATGAACTGCAGCACGCCAGGCCTCCCTGTCCTTTACCATATCCTGGAGCTTGCTGTCCACTGATAAACCCACAAGAGTCCATAAAGTCCTCAACTGTTTGTCCTGTTAACGTCCATCTGGGTTGTGGGTTCTATTTGCTGGCCTTTTCTCTTCCATGGTGTTATTGATTTTCCTGCCATGTTGGTGATTCTGGGTTGTGGGTTCATCTTTGCATTTGTTACCTATCTGTGGATCCTGCTTTTGTTCACATTGGTTCTGTTCCTGTGGGCATTGCTGGAGGTAGGATAGTCCCAGTGAAACTGAGCAGGGCCCTGCAGGGACCTCCAGATACAAAAGCTCCTCTATATCCCCAGTCTCTTGTTTATGGAAAAAAAAAAAAAAAGCTGTAGACTCCCATGCCTCCCCTGAGTCACAAAAGAGCAAGCTCAAGAAATTAACAATTAGAACAACAGTCACAGAATCTTTAATTCCTCCCTGAAGGACATAGATAATAGTTTCTGATGCATATTCCTGAGTTGTTTTACAGATACTAAAATTGCCACCAAATGAAAAAAGTTAACTGTATAATGACCAGACTGTAACCACGGCATAAGTTGCTCCATCTTGCACAGTTCAAGAACTGTAGGAACAAATCAACTCTGGAACTGAAGATTAACTCTTCTTAAAACATCACAGAGTTTGGGATGGATGTGTACACACTGCTATAATTTAAATGGATAACCAACAAGGACCTACTGAATAGCACAGGGAACTCTGTTCAATGTTATGTGGCAGCCTGAATGTGAGGGGAGTTTGGGGGAGAATGGATAAGTGTATATGTATGGCTGAGTCCCTTCACTGTTCACCCAAAACTATCACAACATTGTTAATCGGCTATCAGTTCAGTTCAGTCACTCAGTCATGTCCGACTCTTTACAACCCCATGGACTTCAGCACACCAGCACTCCAACTCCCAGAGCTTGCTCAAACTCATGTCCATTGAGTCGGAGATGCCATCCAACCATCTCATCTTCTGTCGTCCCCTTCTCCTGCTGCCTTTTATCTTTCCCACCATCAGGGTCTTTTCCAATGAGTCGGCTCTTTGCATCAGGTTGTCAAAGTATTGGAGCTTCAGCTTCAGCATCAGCCCTTCCAAAGAATACTCAGGACTGATTTCTTTTAGGATTGACTGGTTTGATCTCCTTGCAGTCCAAGGGACTCTCAAGAGTCTTCTCCAATACCACAGTTCAAAAGCATCAGTTCTTCGGCACTCAGCTTTCTTTATGGTCCGACTCTTACATCCATACAAGAAAAACCATAGCTTTGACTAGACGGACCTTTGTCAGCAAAGTAATGTCTCTGCTTTTTAATATGCTGTCTAGGTTTGTCATAGCTTTTCTTCCAAGGAGCAAGCGTCTTTTAATTTCATTGCTGCAGTCACCATCTGCAGTGATTTTGGGGCCCAAGAAAATAAAGTCTCTCTGTTTCCACTGTTTCCCCATCTATCTGCCATGAAATGATACGACTGGATGCCATGATCTTCATTTTTTGAATGCTGAGTTAGTGTTACTGTTGAGTGTTAATTGGCTATACCCCAATACAAAATAAAAAGTTTATATTAAAAATAAAATAAGAAAAAAAAGTTTAAAATATATGAAAAAGATGACACTAACCAGAAGACCACTGCATGACCCATTTCAAGGTGATTGTTGGAGCTAACTCTGTTGTTGTGCACGTAACCCCTGCCCCACCTATGTACCCATGAAACTCCCCTTTAAAATCTCTTGCCCCCTTATCAGCAAGGAGGAGTTGATTTTTGGGGATATGAGTCACCTTCTTCCCTAGATTGCCAACTTCCTCAATAAAGTCATAGTTCCTTTTACTCGTCTCTCAGTATTGTATTCTTGAGAGATGAGCAACTGAACCTGAGTTCAGTAACAAATCAGTAATAACGCTATTTTACAGCTGAAACACAGAAAGCAGACTAGCTTGCCCTAACTTGTATACCTGTAAATAACAAATCCAGGTCTCTTGGCCCAAAGCGCAGACAGTTCTCAGGATGACCTGTTGCCTGCCCAAGACTTCCTAGTGCTGACCAGCCCACTCCCATTTCCTAATCCCCAGCAAGCAGACAACTCAATGTTTTGTGTATTTCTTTTCTTTTACTCTAAAAAAATCCAGTTGACAGTAATAACTTGCAAACCATAGAAAGCAGCATGGGTTTCAATCTCCTCACCCCTCTAAACATCATTCTACATTCCTCAGACACCATCCTTCCCCCTTCCCTCTAAAATCTTAGATGAAAATCCAGAAGCCCCTAGATAGAAGGGCCCCAAACCAGGACCCCTAGGGCAGGTAAAGGCATTGAGGAAATAAATTAGGGGAGAGCAGGCTCTTAGCTGTCATTGCCTCTGTCCCGACGGGCCTCACAAACCCAACGGTAGGGCCTCAGGCAGACGTCATCATTCCAGCGGCCCTCCGCCGTGAAGTGGGCACAGTCTTCACCCCCTCCGAGCCCATGCCCATACCAGTCGTCTGGCTGCTCTGGTGCCCAGTTCCTAAAGAGACCAGAGAGACATGGACCCCAGTGCCTGAGACCCTGAGCCCAGCCGTGGACCCCCGGCCCCCAGGACCTGCCAGGCTGGGATGACGGGCTGAAGATGGAGGGGCAGAGCCTCTGGGGTGAGACTCTGAGCCCAGCCGTGGACCCCCAGCCCCCGGGACCTGCCAGGCTGGGATGACGGGCTGAAGATGGAGGAACAGAGCCTCGGGGGCACACACACTCACTTGAAGTTTGTCTCGTAGTCCGTCCCGTCCACCCATTTCCAGGGCCCATTTTGATCCGTGAGGCCTATCCAGGCATTTATAGGGCCCATGTGGTGCTGGACAAATTTCTGGGGAGAGAGGAGGGCTGGTGACCTCTCCTTAGACCTGCCAACCTCCCAGCCGGGCCCTAGCAGAACCTCACCTGCTCCTCCCAGGAGCCCACCACCACCAGGTGGGCGTTCTCCAACTCGCAGTACTTCTCAGCCTCTGGCCAGGGCTTCCCCGAGCGAGAAAACCAGTAACAGCTGCCTTCATAATCGATCCAGTTCACTGGGCAGCAGGCCTTTTCAGAGCCTGGGGCGGGAGTCAGAGGGGGTGGTGAGGGGCTAAGGGGAAGTGNGGGCAAGGGGGTCTAGCAGGCGGGGCAAGAGAAACGGGTTTCTTGTTCTCCCCGTGAATCCCACTCCTCTTTGTCTGGGAGCAGGGAGGCAGAGTAACCAGACTTCAGGTCGACCAAGTTGTGCCCACCCGGGAGCCCTGTCTCAGTGAGCTGAAATGTGGGGGCTTCCCCTCCGTTTTTGCTGGTAGTCCTTTCCCTCATCGAAGGGCACTGCCCACTCCCTTCTGCCAAGCATTCCATCCTGGCTCAGCCCCAACAGAAACATCTCTGCTTGCAGGAGAAGGAAAGAGGGCTTGACTCATCCTCCTCCAGTCAAAGCTCCCTGAGGCCTGCCACAGAAATTTTCTCCTTGACCCAAAGGATCCCTGACACCTGTGCACTCATACATACTCACACTCACACACATACACTTGGCCAAGGCTCATGGGTGTTGGAAGAGGAACGAAGAAGAGGGTCTAACTTCTTGCAGTTAACCCCCACATCCCCTGGGCAACCCCCTCCCCAGGGTCCTGAGAAGTCGGTGACAAAGCGAAGGGCAGGAGAATCATGAAGGAGCCTGGGGACAACTGCCACCAAGAAAGGGTCTCCAATCCTACACCCTGCACCTCCCCTAAGGGGCGGCTCAGACACCACCAACCTTGTGAGCCGGGCAGAGCCAGGGAGAGGCGGGGTCAGGGGAGGGGGCGAGAGCCACCTAATGCTCTTCTTTCAGAAATGGGGGGAGATGTCCCCTTACTTTTTCTGTGCTGATGGTCATTCTCCTCGTTGTCCAGATGCTGAAGATCTTGATACTCCTTTGTCATGGTAGGGCCGGCTGGTCCTGGGACCAGGTCAAGGCTGGGGTTAGGGATGAGGCAGGGGCTGAAGAGCTGGGGTGTGGGGTTCGGTCCCTTTCCGGGTGATCAGCGACTGCGTGGAGACCTTTCTTTTTGCTCGCGTTCCCTCCAGGCCTGATATCCAAAATCTATCTTCTGAAGTTTTTCTACTCCGTCTCCACCCCTCCGGATATGGATTTCATTCGTCCCCTCCCCCACCGCACTCTGCAGTTAGTTCCGGCCACCTCCTTTCTTCCACCCACCCCCCTTTCTTCCCTTTTTACTTGCCAAAGGTCTCAAGGTTGACTTGTGGGTCCCTCAATGCTGTGCAGATCCCAGGTTAAGAAACAGGCTGAAGCCTGGATAATTAGCACTGACAGCCCTGGGTGGTGGGAGGGGAGGGGGCAGGGTCCATTCAAGGGCCCTGAGCCCTGTGCGTCTGTCTGTCTGTGTGACTGTGTCCAAACACACCAAACCTGGCATCTCCAGTGCCTGGGACTTTGGACGTAAACAGAGGTAGAAATGGATTTGGAACTCAGGGAGGGTGAGGGGTGGGAGCAGGGGTGGGTTGCCTCACTTTCCTTCCCAGGGATGGAGAGTCTCCTTGTTCTGTCCCCCATCCTTGCATGCAGCCATCCCACTCAAGGAACTATTTGGGAGAGGTCCAGACCAGGAGGGGCTGGGGTGCAGCTGGCTGGTTCCCCTCTGCCCCACTCCCCTTTTACTTCCTGTCTCTGAATTTCCCAGAACTGTTGATCTCTCCAAATATTTCTGACCAGGATCAGAGGGGCCGAGCTCTGCTCTTGCCCAATCCAGACCTATGACCCTGGCATCTGAGCCTGGGCCTGGCTTCCTGAGCTCAGCTACCAGACACCCCAGCCTGGGGCTGAATGGTTCTCCTGGGGAGTAAAGTCCTCCAAGCTGCCTGGGGGTCAGGGGCAGGGTGGGGCAGGTGCGGGGGGTGGCAGGAAGGCTGGCTTTTCCCCACTCAGCTGGATTAGTGCCAGCAAACCTCCAGTGACTCCTCTGTGCTTGTCCCTTGTTGCATGTGTCATTTCTGTCGTGTCAGACTCTTTGTGACCCTATGGACCGTAGCCCGCCAGGCTCCTCTGTCCATGGGATTCTCCAGGCCAGAATACTGGAGTGAGTTGCCACGCCCCTCTCCAGGGGATCTTCCCGACCCAGGGATCAAACCTGTGTCTCCTGCATTCCACTGAGCCACCTGGGAAGCCCTTTCCCTCATCACCTCCTCTCATTAGCCCCAGAGCACACCCCTATTTGATTCGGAAATAAGGAAACTGAGGCCCTGAATAGTAAGAGCTTATCCAGAATCCAAAACAGCCGAGGCAAGCCTGGAATGTGGACAGTCGGACTCCCGAGACCTGTGTGCTGCTCCCAGAACCAGCGTCCCATCCTGTCACCACAGCTGGGCCCCGGGGCCCCAGAGACACTAAAAGTGGTCCCTCACAGCCCCATTTGAGAGCTCACGGAGGGCTAAATTCTGGGAGCGTGTGGATTGGAATTATGCTAAATTAGAAACTGGGCTTCCCTGGTGGCTCAGTGGCAAAGACTCTCCCTACCAATGCAGGAGTCACGGGTTTGATCCCTCGTCCAGGGACATCCCACATGCCAACTAAGCCCAGGCACTGCAACTACTGAGCCTGTGCTCAGAGCCCACAGGCCCATGCTCCACAAGAGAAGCCACTGTCGTGGGAAGCCTAGGCACCACTAGAGCATAGCCCCCACTCGGCGCAACTACAGAGAAGCCCACACGGCCACTAAGACCCAGCCTAGCCAAAAATAAAGTAATCAATAAAAAAAATTTAAGAATTTGGACGATGTTAGTGACGTTAGTAAGTCTTGCTTTAGACCCCAAATATGACATCATGGGAATCCTATGTTATGGATACTTCACTGAGAAAACTAGACTCGAGTTAGAAGAGTTTACATTATGTGAGATATTCAGGAACACGTCCCTCGCGTAAAATAAGTCCTGGCTGCACCCTCGTTTGTGTCTTGAAAAGCCTCACGTTGTTTGCATGCACTGGGACTGTGGCCAGTAATTTTGGTGACTACTGGGCTGTTGCTTTGGCTTGCTCTGGTATTATCAGTTATAATCTGGTTTATTCAGGCAAACAAACCTACGATGTTTCAGTCAGAATAGCAGTCACCCTTACAGGAGCGAGGATTGGAAGGAGTTTATGGGGGATGGAAATGTCCCACTGCTTGATCTGGATGCCGGCTGCAAGGCTGCAAGTTTGTGAAACTGCTGAAACCCATACACTGATGATCTGTGCATCCTTCTATTTGCATATTATACTGGAATAAGATGTTCTTACAAGCTGGTTCTACCCTATAGCCATGTTCCCAAAGCCATTTCTTAGGGAACAGTCTGTGAACCAGAAACACCCCAAAGTCAACAACTTTAAGGTGAGAGTCAGAGGTGATGAAACACCATGAGGAAAGCCAGATAAACAACATGATACACCAACACCGGTGGCTGACTTACGAGCCAGCTCTCTCTATGAGACCAGAGATAACCCTGAGAAACCAAGAAGTAGCTAAAAACAAAACAATGCCACGTGGCGGTAGACACATGCACCCTGGGAACTCTTTACATCTATCCCTTTAAGAATATACACCTTGGGAATTCTCTGATGGTCCAGTGGTTAGGACTCTGTGCTTTCATTGCAGCGGCAAGGGTTTGATCCCTGACTGGGGAACTAAGATCCTGCAAGCTGTGTAGCACAGTCAAAAAAAGAGAGAGAAAATATATACTTTGCAAGGTCTTCAGAGACAGAGCCTCATGTGTTCATTTTCTATCGCACCCCAAAGGTAGTGACTTAAAACGACACCCATTTATTAGCTCACAGCTCTGTAGGGCAGACGTCCAAGAGGAACCCCAGCTGAGTTCCCAGCTCAGGGTCTCATGAAGCTGAGATAGAGGTGCTGGCAGGACTGTATTCATTTCTGGAGGCAAAGAAGAAGAATCTACTCTCAAATACGTTCCAGTTGTTGACAGAATCCAGTTCCTTGCAGCTATAGAACTGAGGACCCTGTCTCCTTGTTGACTGGCGGCCGAGGGCCACCCTCTGTTCCTCGAGGCCACCTGCTTTCCTCATCACATGACCCCTCCATCTGCAAAGTCAGCAACAGTGCCTCGTATCCTCCTGGAACTCCAGATCTCTCTGATTCCCCCTGTGCTCATGGGATTAGATTAGGCCCACCTGGAGAATCTTCCTGTCCTAAGGTCAGCCGTGTATACAACATACACAAAAACTTAAGAATGGGAGTCCAAGGGACTTCCCTGGTGGTCCAGTGGTTAAGACTCCATGCTTCCAATACAGGGGGTGCAGGTTCAATCCCTGGTCATGGAACTAAGATCCTGTGAGGTACAGTCAAAAAAAGATCTTTTGAAATAAAAAAAAAATTTTTTTAATTGAAAAAAAAAAAAGGGAGTCGGAGGTGATAAAACACTTTGAAGAAAGCCAGATGAAGGACACAATACACTGGATGCTGAATTACAGGTCAGCCCCTTGTACCATATGTATGGTCATCTGTAAGTTTCACTACCTACAACATAATGATTGAGAGCGCTAGCAGCATGCTCACAGATGCTGGGGAGGACAGGTGGAATGTCTGAGCCACTGTTAGAACTCCGCCTCGTTATGCAGAGCAACCCTGTTCCCTCGGAGTACTCTTCCCCTCAGGATACCGAGCACCTGCAGAGAGCAATTCAGAGAGCCTGGGCTCCAAAACTGGGAATCCCACCTCCAGGGTGGTCGAGAAAGGCTCCCTAGAAGATGTCTGTGAAGCCTGAAAGAACAGGAAGGATTTTATCAGTTGTAATAAGCAAGTTTCTCTTCAGTGGGCTAAACGGCCAGAGGGGTGGCTTGGGCCGCGCTGAGCAGTTGAATCTCAGGGGAAGGTAGTTTGAATGTCATTCAGGAGCACAGAGGTCTCCTGATTGGGAGGACATGCGCCCCAAAGGGGTCACATGATCACCCATTAAGAGGGTGGCAAGAACATTTAGGGAATTTCCTGCCAGCCCAGGGGTTGGGACTCCGCTCTCATTGCTGAGGGCCTGGACTCAATCCCTGGTTGGAGGACTAAAGTCTCAAAAGTTGTATGGTCCTGCCAAAAAAAAAAAAAAAACATATATATGTTTTTATCTCTTTTCTTTAGGATATGCGTTATAATGTACATGATAGACTTGTACAGTGGTATATGTGTATTAGAGATCTATTGCTGTAAAATGATCCCTCAAAACCTGAGCAATTTAAAACAAGGAATATTTATCATCTCAGTTTCCGGGGGTCAGGAACCTAGGTGCAGCTTAGCCAGTTGGTTCTAGCTCAGAGTCTCTTCGGATAAGGCAATGGCATCCCACTCCAGTACTCTTCCCTGGAAAATCCCATGGACGGAGGAGCCTGGTGGGCTGCAGTCCATGGGGTCGCTAAGA
>SJYQ01004566.1:274417-294954 GCA_006410935.1 Redunca redunca | reverse complement strand
GCAGATCTTCCTTGTCCTTTTTAAAATTGATGACAAGTTGAAATTATAGTGGAGCAAACCCAGTTCCAGGGAACAAAAACTGAGTCAGGCAGCCACCAAGGGTCTGCTCTCAGACACATCCCTGCCCCACTGACACTTTCAAATTTCTCGGAAACTCACCAGACCAAAGCACTCCCAGCCATACTCAGGACAGCAGCTGCAGCTGCAAACTTGAGGTCTCAAGGTCCCCCCTTGAGACTGAGCGATTGTTTCAGACCCCAACCAATCCTCACTTAGCAAGCAACACCTCTTGCCAGCTGCAATTATAATTCTTGATAAACAACTCATGTGACTCACTGTGGCCCTGTGGTTCTGTCTCTGCAGGCCTTCTCTCCCATTTTGTAATTCAGTGCAACATAGTTCAAGTGTTTCTTGAATCTGTGTTCAGGGATGCAGTCCTAACAAACCCCAAATAGGTTTTTTAAAATTTCAATCAGTTCTCCATTTTTGAAATTTTTAACAGAATCATCATTATGCTTTTCACACATGAAACATTTCAAACCTAGGACATTGCAAGGACAGTGCAATGGCCACTCTGTACTTCTAGGTTCACCTATGACCATCTTCCAGACCTGCTTAAATGACTTTATGGTTGAAATATTTTACAGTAAATTACAAGCATTATGATGTTTCACACAAATACTTCAATATTCATCTCTAAAAATATAAGAATTGCTTTCTGCATGACATAATACCATTAGCAAATCAAATTCAAAATAGAACACCACACTAAAATTTTTAGCTCATAAGCATCATCATATACCCAGGCCATATTTAAATTTCCATAATTTTCTGAAATTGTCTTTTACAAGCTGTTTGCCCCTTAAGCTCTGAACAAAGTTTAAGGCTCCTTTCCAGTCCTTTCTAAGAATGGGTGGTAAAGCTACAGTGTTCTAAATTACTTGAAATGATATTTTTCCTTCTTCAGTTTAATAAGATATGCAGTTAGGGTTACTTTATCTTCGCTTGTTCTCTGTATTAGGAACTTTTACTTTGCAATTTAGTTGTTCAAATATTTGAAATATTGACCTGGTTCAAAAGTCAGAGGTCAAAGAGTACCCTGGAGAGGTCACGGTCCCCCTACCTCACTCCCATCAGCTCCCTGCAGGCTCCTATTTCTATTAGTTTCTAGTTAGTTCTTTTGATATTTTGTTTTGTGACACAATTTCTACACAAAAGAGAACATGGAATTCACCCACCTGAACTCTAGTTTTCCCTTAACAACACAGGATAGAGGTTCCTCTATATCGGTGTCCATCCCCTGCAGCAATTGGGTTTTCCATCTTGTGCATCCACCATGGTTCCAAGAAGTATCTCAAACATTTGAGTGGTTTCCAATCCCACGGCTGCAAAGAAACCGCCCCCACACACGCGTCATTTCCTGCTCATGAATGAATGTGCATCCTTAGGACAGATCAAGGGAAGCACATTTGTCGCTTAGTTAGATCCAGCCGAGTCCTTCCATAAGCTGTGTTGTTTTGCGTGTGTAATGAGCCTGGTGCTGCATCCCCACCATTTGCTCTGGCCAATCTGACGGCTGAAAGCCAGTGTTTCAGAAAATGGGTATGCATTTCTCTCACTACAAATGATGCTGACCACTTAATGTGATGAGGCCCCTTGACATCCATTTTTTCTTAGAAAGGAGTATTCCTGGCTCTTGCCCATTGATTCATTGATCTTGATTTTTTTCTTCTCTGTTTTTGGAAAATCTTTTCCTATTAAGTAGATTAGCCCATTAGCCCTTAGTAACAACTTGCAAGTGTTTTTTTCTCAACCGTCATTGGTCTTTGCCATTTGGTGGGGCGGGGCGGGGAGGAGGGTCAGGAATGTTTCGTATTTAAAATAATTGAATTTATTGATCATTTCCTCCGTTGATATTTAGAACAATTTTAAGACAGGATTTCCCCATGCCCAAGTTATAAAGCAATTCACATGTTTTCTTCTAGTACTTCTAGGGTTTCATGTTTTATATTTGTATCTCTGATCCACTTGGAGTTTATTCTATAGTGGATAGGATAACAGAATCCAAGATGGCTATCCAGATTCCCCAATATCATTTATTAAAATGTCTATCTTTTGAAGATAAGGTGTCCATAGGTGTGTGGATTTATCTCTGGGCTTTCTATTTTGTTCCGTTCATCTATATTCTGTCTTTGTGTCAGTACCATACTTTCTTGATGACTGTGGCTTTGTAATAGAGCCTGAAGTCAGGCAGGTTGATTCCTCCAGTTCCATTCTTCTTTCTCAAGATTGCTTTGGCTATTCAAAGTTTTTTGTATTTCCATACAAATTGTGAAATTATTTGTTCTAGCTCTGTGAAAAATACCGCTGGTAGCTTGATAGGGATTGCATTGAATCTGTAGATTGCTTTGGGTAGTATACTCATTTTCACTATATTGATTCTCCTGATCCATGAACATGGTATATTTCTCCATCTATTAGTGTCCTCTTTGATTTCTTTCATCAGTGTTTTACAATTTTCTACATATAAGTCTTTAGTTTCTTTAGGTAGGTATATTCCTAAGTATTTTATTCTTTTCATTGCAATGGTGGATGGAATTGTTTCCTTAATTTCTTTTTCTACCTTCTCATTATTAGTGTATAGGAGTGCAAGGGATTTCTGTGTGTTGATTTTATATCCTGCAACTTTACTATATTCGTTGATTAGCTCTAGTAATTTTCTGGTGGAGTCTTTAGGGTTTTCTGTGTAGAGGATCATGTCATCTGCAAACAGTGAGAGTTTCACTTCCTCTTTTCCAATTTGGATTCCTTTTATTTCTTTTTCTGCTCTGATTGCTGTGGCCAAAACTTCCAGAACTATGTTGAATAATAGCAGTGAAAGTGGGCACCCTTGTCCTGTTCCTGACTTTAGGGGAAATGCTCTCAATTTTTCACCATTGAGGATAATGTTTGCTGTGGGTTTGTCATATATAGCTTTTATTATGTTGCAGTATGTTCCTTTTATTCCTGCTTTCTGGAGACTTTTTATCATAAGTGGATGTTGAATTTTGTCAAAGGCCTTCTCTGCATCTATTGAGATAATCATATGGCTTTTATTTTTTAATTTGTTAATGTGGTGAATTACACTGACTGATTTGTGGATATTGAAGAATCCTTGCATCCCTGTAATAAAGCCCACTTGGTCATGGTGTATGATCTTTTAAATGTGTTGTTGGATTCTAATTGCTAGAATTTTGTTAAGGATTTTTGCATCTATGTTCAACAGTGATATTGGCCTGTGGTTTTCTTTTTTTTGTGGCATCTTTGTCAGGTTTTGGTATTAGGGTGATGGTGGCCTCATAGAANGAAACATGTATACTATCAGGTAAGAAACGAATCGCCAGTCTATGTTCGATACAGGATACAGGGTGCTTGGGGCTGGTGCACGGGGATGATCCAGAGAGATGATATGGGGTGGGAGGTGGGAGGGGGGTTCAGGATTGGGAACTCATGTACACCCGTGGCTGATTCCTGTCAATGTATGGCAAAACAAATACAGTACTGTAAAGCAAAATAAAGTAAAAACTAAAAAATAAAATTAAATGTCTATCTTTCCCCCAATTTGAGGTGCTGCCTTTATCATGTTTAAATTCCACACATGTATGTGGGCCCACTTCTGGATCTTCCAATCTGTCTTACTGCTCAGTCTATTTATGTACCAGTACTATGCTATAGTAGTAATTATGGACACTCTATAGGATTTTTAACATCTATAGGGAAAGCCCCATTCCTCTCTCCATTACTAACCATTTCCAGCATCTTCCTGACTCTTCTAATGTATTTTTTCATATGAGCTTTAGAGTCAGTTTTTCTAGGACTGTAGGAGAGGAAGAACCTTTTGGTACTTATAAATTAAGATAACCAGACATCATGATAACAAGCGTTTCTGTCCAAAGACATAGTCTGTATTTTCATTTGTTTGTCTAATTCAGTATGTTTCAAAGTAAAACTTACTTCATATAAGTTTTGCATGTATGCATGCATGCTAAATCACTCAGTCGTGTCTGATTCTTTGGGACCCTATGGACTGTAGCCCCGCTTCTCTGTCCCTGGGATTCTCTAGGCAAGAACACTGGAATGGGTTGCCATTTCCTTCTCCTTAATTTTTGCATATTTATTGTTAATTCCTGGCTATGTTACCTGTTTTTACTATTGTTTGGTCATTGTTTCCATGAAGACTACTGATTTCTCTATGTTAAGGTTGTACCCTGTTATGTTAGTGAATTCACTTATTGTTTTAGTAGTTTCTCCGTCTTGATTTTATTGGAACTACAATCTACACTGGAGAATGAAAGTCATTTTACCTCTTGCTTTCCAGTTCCTATGTCTTTGTGTGAGTGTGTCTGTGTGTGTGTCTACTTGTGTGTGTGTGTGTTTGTGTGCAATTGCATTTGATGATGCTTCCAACAGGATTAAGTAGCCAGGGTGATGGTGATGGTTGGTCACATTTCTGACTTTGGAGGCAATGCCTCAGTGCACCCCATTAAGATACAGTTATTTTTCTATTTATCCATTAAAGATCATGAAATTAATTTTCTTTAGCATATATGGAGATGGTCATATAATTTTCTGTTTAGCTCCCATTGAAACATGCAAGGATGGGTGGTGGAGAGCAGTTAGTTAATTAAAGATCATTTTTCTATGTGAATTTGTCTGCTTAGACATTCTGTATTGGCTTAGCTTTGGTAAGCAATAGAAAATTATCTTTTCATCCAGGTTTTCAAGTGCTTTTGTAGTTGTTGCTGAGTCACTAAGTCGTGTCCAACTCTGTGACCCCATAGACAACAGGTTCCCCTGTCCTTCGCTGTTTCCCAGTTTGCTCAAATTCTATCCATTGAGTCATTGATGCTATCTAACCATCTCATCTTCTGCCACCCCCTTCTCCTTTTGCCTTCAATCATTCCCAGAATCAGAATCTTTTCCATTGAGTCAGCTGTTCACGCTTCCCTGGTGGCTCAGAGCTTAAAGCGTCTGCCTCCAATGCGGGAGACCCGGGTTCGATCCCTGGGTCGGGAAGATCCCCTGGAGAAGGAAATGGCAATCTACTCCAGTATTCTTGCCTGGAGAATCCCATGGACGGAAAAGCCTAGTAGGTTACAGTCCATGGGGTCGCAAAAAGTCGGACATGACTGAGCGACTTCACCAGCTGTTCACATCACGTGGACAAATTATTGAAGCTTCAATTTCAGCATCAGTCCTTCCAGTGAATATTCAGAGTTGATTTCCTTTAGGATTGATCGGTTTGATCTCCTTGCTGTCCAAGGGACACTCAAGAATCTTTTCCAGCACCACAGCTCAAAAGCATCAATTCTTCAGTGCTCAGCCTTCTTTATGGTCCAGCTCACACATCCCTATATAATGACTGGCCTAGAACTATTAGCAATCCCTTAAGATTTATTTAATTTTCTTGATGATCATTCCTCCTCATTTTAAGATATTTATTGCGTATATTTATGGTTTTATTTTTTCTGGATTAAATTCATGAGCAATGTACCTATTCTGTTGGTAATTTTCAGAGAACTGAGTTTTTGCTTATTTCTTTTGTTTTTCTGTTTTCCAACTCAGTCCTTTTCAATAAGACTCTGCCTTATTAATGGCTGCTTTCAGTTAAGCATCTGCCTACAACGCAGGAGACCTGGGTTCGATCCCTGGGTTGGGAAGATCTCCTGGAGAAGGAAATGGCAACCCACTCCAGTATTCTTGCCTGGAAAATCCCACGGACGGAGGAACCTGGTAAGCTACAGTCCATGGGGTCGCAAAGAGTCAGACACGATTGAGCGACTTACCTTCAGTTCATTGAGTAGTACTTACATTAAATTTTTGAGTTGGACACAATTCATTTATTTTTCTTTTGTTTTTCGTGTTATAAATATAAGGCTACAAGTTTGTCTCTGAGCACTACTTGAGCTACTCTCCCTAGATTCTGATATGTTTTCATGATCACATTTCCTACCATTTCTGGAATTGGTTCACATTTACCCTTTGACATAAGAGTTTTTAAACAAAGTTTTTACATGTACAGGGGAAAAAAGCATTTAACATTTCTGTTTTGATCTCTAGCTTTACCATGTTGTCTACATTTTTCTGTCTGGAATTGAGCTTTTTATTGTGGCCTAATTTATGGTCCATTTTCATGACTATTCTATGTGCCCTGGAAAAGACAAGGTGCTTCTCCCCGGTCAAAGCACAGGTTTCGACAGCTCCATGAGGCCCACCAGGCCACTTGGTCAGGACTTACACCTGGTTCCTCGCTTTTGACCTCTTGGTCTGTATTGAACTGAGAGAAGAGCTTTAGATTTCCTAAGAGCAGGATTTCTTTCTGTTTCTCCTATTACCTCCTGCAGTTTCTGCTTTGTGACAATAGTTGCTGTCATTTGTGGCATAAGTAGTCACAGCTATAACACAGTTGTCTGGAAGAGTAGAACACACTCTGACGTCTTCTTCTCATTTAATGCTTCTTGGCCCCAAATCTATCCTGTACAAATCAAAATCATGATCCCTGTATTCTTTTACTTAAATCAACTTTACTGAAACACATTTGCATACAGTGAAATGAGCCCATTTTAAGTGCATAGTTAGATAAGTTTTGACAAGTATATACTCCTGCACGGCCCCCACCAGAGTCAGGAACATTTGCAACACCCCCAATCTCAGTCATCCCCTGATGCCTTATCAGATGCTCTGATCCCCAGGCAGCACTTTCTTTCTGACACTATAGATGAGGTTTGTCTCTTTACAGGTGCATATTGTGGAATCATACTGTACATATCTTTCTTGTCTGACATTTTTCACTCCACATCACAGCATTTTTGAGGTCTGTCTGTGTTGTCACGTGCCTCAAGAGTCTGTTCCTTTCTATTGCTGAGTTGAGCCAGTTTCCAATCTATGGTGTTTCAGATTACCCTTGACACACTGATAGTAATTGTTTCCAGGTTTGGACCTCTGTAAATGAAACTGCTATAAACTTTTCTGTACAGGTCTTGCTTTAAGCCAGTATTTTCATTTTTCTTGGGTAAATACCTAAGAGAGGAATTGCTGGATTGTATGGGAACTATCTGTTTAACTTTTTAACCAGCTGTTCTCCAAAGTCTTTGTACCATTTCATATTTCCATCAGAAATGTATACATCACAGCTACTGCATCTTTGCCAACACTATTCTGCTGGGAGTGTAGTGCTATCTCATTGTGGCTTTAATTTTCCCTGACAACTAATGAAGTTTAATACTTTTCATGTAATTATTGACTAATCACTCCATTGTGGGGTGTCTGTTGCAATTTGTGCCCAATTTTATTGGGTTGTAGTTTTGTAGTTCTGTGTACATGTAGCTGTACATTTATTTCTTTTAATAGTCAGAATAAAAGTCCTTCATTGACATACTTTGCAGATATTGTCTTCCACCCTATGACTTGCCTAGTCGTTATTTTCTCAATACTGCCTTTTTATCCTATGGACAGAGGAGCCTAGTGGGCTACAGTCTCACTAGGTTGCAAAGAGTTGGACACAACTGTAGCAACTTAGCACACGTCTTTTATAAACAGAAGATTTTAATTTTTATAACATCTAATACCCAATTTTATTTTATAGTTATTGCTTTTTGTGTCCTAAAAAGTCTTTGACTAATCTCAAGTCATAAAGATACTCTTGTTTCACTTAAAATTACAGGCCTCTGATCTACCTCAAATTTTCTTTGTGTGTTTGCTCTGTGTGTGTGTGTGTGTGTGTGTGTGTGTGTGTAGAGGGTCTGTAAAAGGAGAGAACTCAGACAGGGAAAGATGTTGACCCTTTCACAAATCTGCATATCAACTCCAGATCCTTGGCTGACATCTGAGCTGTATATGCTTAGGAGAGAGTGCAAGAGATCCAAAGAAAAGCAGAAGCTAAAAGAGAGCAAAGACTTAAGCTGGTGAGCAAAGAAAACTCTTTTCAACTAATGGTGCAGGAAAAAACACTCATTTTTTTTTTTAAAACCTCCTAGAAGGTATAGACATCGTGGACTTCCTGATATGATAAAGTAAAGAGGATAAAGTAATCAGAATCCAATCAAGGGGAAACATCTAACTACCCCAAGTTGAGAGTCTGCAAAATAACTGGCCTATGTTATTCAGATGTCATGGTCATGAAACACTGAGGGACAAAGGAACTGCCTCACATTAAAACAGACTAAAGACACGACAACTAAATGCAACATGTGATCCAGGGTTGGACCTTGTTACAGGAAAAAATACTATGAAAGATATTATTGGGACAATCATCAAAATTTGATTATAGTCTCTAGATTAGATGATGGCTTTGTATCAACATTAAATTTCCTAATTTTGATCATTACACTCTGGTTATGTAAGAGAGTATTTTGTTCTTAGGAAAACACATGGAAATATTTAAGGATAAAATATGGAATTAACTTTTATTTAGAAATTGTAATAAATAACTTTTGAAAATGTACCAATGATCACACAATTCAAATATTTTCAGCAAAGTTTCCATTTGAAATAAATTTACTAATACCACTTAATTTTCCAAGGCAAAGAGGACACGTAAAGGAATATCCCAACAAACATACAACTAACATATTTCAGTGTGTATTTCTGAATCAGTTCAATTTCTATTGTTTTCAGAATATCCAAAGTAACCCAAGATGTTCCAAATGAAAGACGTGACCACAGAGCCAGTCTCACACAAGGTAAGGACTAAGTTTCTCTTGGGAGAAAAAAAGATAGATATTGCTAAACTGCCCCCCTCGACAATGTTTGCACAAATGAGTGTCCTACTGACAGTACTCAGCCAAGATCATTTCTCCACACATTCATTGGCTATGGACATTTGTATGTAAGTCTTTGTGTGGACATACACTTTCATTTCTCTTGGGAAATATATTTGGTTAACTTTTAAAGAAACAGACACACTTTCCAAAGCGGTTGTAACATCTTGCACCCTTACCAACAGTGTGTGAGAGTTCTAGGTGCTTCACATCCTCAACAACATTTGTTATAATCAATCTCTTAAATCACAGCCATTTCAGTGTATAGTGGTATCTCATTTTGTATTTCCCTTATGACTGATGATACTGAGAATCTTTCATGTGCTTATTTGTTAACATATATCTTCTTGAGTTGTGTCCATGTTTTGGCTATTGTAAATAATGCTGCAGTGAACATATCTTTTCTAATTAGCGCTTTTTTTTTTTGCTAAATTGCTGGGTCACATGGTAGTTCTAGTTGTAGTTTTCTGAGGAATCTACAGTTTTCTTTAGTGGCTGTACGAGTTTATGTTCCCATGAACAATGTAGGAGATTTCACTTTCCTGCACATCTTCACCAACTCTTATTTGTTGTCTGAGATGTGAGATGATATCTCATTGTGATTTTCACTTGCATTCCCCTGATGATGGCTAGTGATGCTGGACACTTTTTCATGGGCCTGTTGGCCATCTGAATGTCTTCTTTGGGAAAAAAAAAATCTATCCTGATCCTCTGCCCAGTTTTTTATCAGGTTGTTTGTGTTTGTACATTAGCTATTGTGTTGTATGAGTTCTTTGTATATTTTGGATATTAACTCCTTATCAGATATATAGTTTGGAAATATCTTCTCCCATTTTATAAAGTGTTTCTTTTCATTTTGTTGATAGCTTCTTTCACTGTGCAAAACCTTTTTTAGTTTGACATAGTCCCATTTGTCTCTCTTTGCTTTTGGTAGCCATATTATATATAAAACTGAGAATGATGGCAAAGAGACTACTGTCTACATTTTCTTTTTAGAAGTTTTATGGTTTTAGGTCTTACGTTTAAGTCTTTAATCTATTGTAAACTTCTTTCTGTGCAAGGTGTAAGACAGTAGTCCAGTTTGCGTCTTTTGGATGTAGTTGTCCAGGTTTCCCAACACCATTTACTGAAGAGGTTGTCTTTTCTCCATTGTATACTCTTGCTTCCTTTGTTGTAGATTAATTGCTCATGTAAGCATAGGCTCATTTCTGGGCTCTCTATTCTTTTACATTGAACTATGTGTTCTTGCCTGGAGAATCCCAGGGACGGGGGAGCCTGGTGGGCTGCCGTCTTCGGGATCACACAGAGTCGGACACAACTGAAGTGACTTAGCAGCAGCAGCAGCAGCAGCATGTGTCCTTTTGTGTGTGCCAGTTTTCAGAAAACGAAGATTATGGCATATGGTCCCATCATTTCATGGGAAATAGATGGAGAAACAGTGGAAACAGTGACAGACTTTATTTTTTGGCACTCCAAAATCACTGCAGATGGTGACTGCAGCCATGAAATTAAAAGACGCTTCCTCCTTGGAAGAAAAGTTATGACNACTGAACTGAGCTGAGTATTATAATGTTAATGACTGTAACTTTGTTGCACAGTTTGAAATATGGGAGTGTGATACCTCCAGCTTTGTTCTTCTTTCTCAAGATTATTTGACTATTTAAGGACTTTTGTGTTTCCATACAAATTTTAGAATATGCCTTTATTCTCTCAAAAATGTTATTGCCATACTGATAGGGATTGGACTGACCCTGTAGATTGCCTTGGGTATTATGATCTTTTTAACAATATTCATTTTCCCAATTCAGAAACACGGTGTATTTCTCCATCTGTTTGTGTTTCATTGGTGTCTTATAGTTTTCTGAGTACAGCTGTTTTACCTCCTTAGTTATATTTATTCTCAGATATTTTATTCTATTTGATGAGATAAATGGGATTGTTTTCTTAATTTGTCTTTCTGACAGTCCATTGTTAATGTATGAAAGTACAACAGATTTCTTTATATTAATTTTGTATCCAGCAAATTTACCAAATTCATTGATGAGCTCAAGTAGATTTTGGTGGTGTCTTGAGGATTTTTCTGTACATAGTATGATGTTATCCACGAACAGTGGCAGAGTTAATTTTCCTCTCCAATTTGGATTTCTTTTCTTTCTTTTTCTTGTCTGACTGTGATGGCTAGGACTTCCAGTATATGATCTTTTGGGATTAGAGTTTTCTTCACTCAGCATAACTCTCAAGCATCTAGGTGTTGTATGTAACAGTAGCCCATTCTTTTTCACTGCTGAGTAGCATTACATAGTAGATATAAATGACAGTTTGTTTAACCATTCACTGACTGAAGGACATCCAGATTGTTTCCTGTTTGGGGCTATTACAAGTAAAACTGCTATATATTTTTGTATACAGGTCCTTGTGTGAGCATTAGTCTTAATTTCTCTGAGGAAAATGCCCAGGAGTGCTATTACTGAGTAGTAGTTGCATATTTCCCTCTAATAGATCAGTCTTGTGGTGAAGGGGCTTGCATAACTCAGTGAGGCAATGAGCCAAGCCGTGCAGAGCCATCCAAGATGATGGGTTTGACAAAACGTGGTTCACTGGAGAAGGAAAGGGCAACCCACTTCAGTATTCTTGTCTGGAGACCCCCCACGACAGTATGAAAAGGTAAAAGATGTGACACCGGAAGATGCGTGACCCCCTTTGCCTAGGTTGGAAGGTGTCCAATATGCCACTGGGGAAGAGTAGAGTGCATTACTAATGGCACCAGAAAAAGTGACGCAACTGGGCCAAAGCAGAAATGATGCTCAGTTGTGGCTGTGCCTGGTGATGAAAGTCAAACCCGACGCTATAAAGAACAACATTGCATAGGAACCTGGAATGTTAGGTCCATGAATCAAGATAAACTAGATGTGGTCAAGCAGGAGATAGCAAGATTGAATATCAACATCTTTAGGAATCAGTGAACTAAAATGGACAGGAATGGACAAATTTAATTCAGATGACCACTACTGTGGGCAAGAACCCCTTACGAGAAATGGAGTAGCCCTCAAAGACCTCTGAACAAGAACAAAATCTGCCAACAATATACTCTTCAGTGAGATTTTGTTGCATATCCTTTCCTTATTTCCTAATGGGATTGTTTGATTTTTTTATTGTTCTCTCCCCCCTCTCTCCTCTCTCCCTTCTCTTTAACAGTTCTTCATATATTCTAGATCACTAGTCCTTTGTTTGATATGTGGTTTGCAAACATTTTCTTTATAGCTTACCTTTAAATATTCTTAACAGGAGCTTTCATAGATCAAACATCTTCCGTTTTGACAAAGTTCAGCTTGCAAATTTTTCCTACTATTAATAAATATTATGCTTTCTGTATCAAGTCTAAGAACTCTTTGCCTAGTGCTAGACCCTAAACCTTTTCTATTGCTCTAAATATTTTGTATTTCTGTGTTCTAAATTTACTTCCACTACCCATTTTGAATTATTATTGGTATAAGGTATGAGACTTAGGTTTGTGTATGTGTTAGTCCCTCAGTCACCTCTGACTCTGCAATCCCATGGACTGTAGCCCATCAGGTTCCTCTGTCCATGAGATTTTCCAGGCAAGAATATTGGAGTGGGTTGCCATTTCCTACACCAGGGAATTTTCCTGACCCAGAGACTGAACCGGGTCTCCTGCATTGCAGGCAGACTCTTTACCATCTGAGCCACCAAGGAAGGTGAAACTTAGGTGGAAGTTCATTTTTTAACTTTGTTGTCGTTCAGTCACTCAGTCGTGTCTGACTTATTGTGACTCTATGGACTACAGCACCACCAGGCTTCCCTGTCCTTCACTATCTCCTGGAATTTGCTCAAACTCATGTCCATTGAGTCAGTGATGTCAACCAACCATCTCATCCTCTGGCATCCCCTTCTCCTACTGCCCTCAATCTTTCCCGGCTTCAGGTTCTTTTTCAATGAATCAGATCTTTGCATCAGGTGGCCAAAGTATTAGAGTTCCAGCTTTAGCATCAGTCCTTCCAATGAATGTTCAGGATTGATTTCCTTTAGGATTGACTGGTTGGATCTGCTGGCTGTCCAAGGGACTCTCAAGAGTCTTCTCCAGTGCCACGGTTCAAACAGCAGTTCTTCAGTGCTCAGCCTTCTTTATGGTCCAACTCTCACATCCATACATAACTACTCGAAAAAGCATAGCTTTGACTATACGGACCTTTGCCAGTAAATGATGTCTCTGCTTTTTAATATGCTGTCTAGGTTGGTCATAGCTTTTCTTCCAAGGAGCAATGGTTTTTCATTTCATGGCTACAATCACTGTCTGCAATGATTTTGGAGCTCAAGAATATGAAATCTGACATGGTTTTCACTTTTTCCCCATCTATATGCCATAAAGTGATGGGACCAGATGCCATGATCTTTGTTTTTGGAATGCTGAGTTTTAAGCCAGCTTTTTCACTCTCCTCTTTCACTCTCATTAAGAAGCTCTTTAGTTCCCCTTCAATTTCTGCCATTAAAATGGTATCATTTGCATATCTCAGGCTATTGATATTTCTCCTGGCAATCTTGATTCTAGTTTGTGGGTCATCCAGCCCAGCATCTCATAATGTACTCTGTATATAAGTTAAATAAGCAGAGTGACAATATACAGCCTTGACGTACTCTTTTCCCAATTTTGAATGAGTCCATTGTTCCATGTCCAGTTCTAATTGTTGCTTGTTGTCCTGCATACAGGCTTCTCAGGAGGCAGGTAAGATGGTCTGTTATTCACATCTCTTGAAGAATATTCCACAGTTTGCTGTGATCCACACATCAAAGGCTTTAGTGAAGTCGATGAAGCAGAAGTATACGCTTTCTTTGGGATTTACTCGCTTTTTCTATGAGCCAACGGATGTTAGCAATATGATCTCTGGTTCCTCTGCCTTTTCTAAACCCGGCTTGTACATCTGGAAGTTCTTGGTTCACATACCACTGAAGCCTATCTTGAAGGATTTTGAGCATAATCTTGCTTGCATGTGAAATGAGTGCAACGGTGTGGTAGTTTGAACATTCTTTGGCATTGCCTTTCTTTGGGATTAGAATGAAAACTGACCTTTTCAGTCATGGAAAACTGCTGAGTTTCCCAAATTTGCTGGCCTACTGAGTGCAGCACTTTCACAGCATCATCTTTTAGCATTTAAAATAGCTCAGCTGGAATTCCATCACCTCCACTACCATTGTTTGTAGTAATGCTTCTTAAGGTCCACTTGACTTTATACTTTAGGATGTCTGGCTCTAGGTGAGTGACCACACTATTGTGGATATCCCAGTCATTAAAACCTGTTTTGTATAGTTCTTCCGTGTATTCTTGCCACTTCTTAATCTCTTCTGCTTCTGTTAGGTCCTTGCCATTTCTGTCCTTTATCGTGCTTATTTTTGCACAAAATGTTCCCTTCGTATCTCCAATTTTCTTAAAAAGATCTCTAGTCCTTCCCATTCTATTATTTTTCTCTATAGAGAAGAGAAGAATATAAGAAGACTTTCTCATCTCTCCTTCCTATTCTCTGCATTCAGTTGGGTATATCTTTCCTTTTCTCCTTTACCTTTCACTTCTCTTCTTTTCTCAGTTCTTTTTAAGGCCTCCTCAGACAACTACTTTGCCTTCTTGCATTTCTTTTTCTTGGGGATGGTTCTGGTCACCACCTCCTGTAAAGTGTTATGAACCTCTGTTCATACTTCTTCAGACACTGTTTACCAGATCTAATCCCTTGACTCTGTTCATCACTTCTACTGTATAATCATAGGGGATTTGATTTAGGTCACACCTGAAAGGCACAGTGGTTTTCCCTACTTTCTTCAGTTTGAGCCTGAATTTTGCAATAAGGAGCTGATGATCTGAGCCACAGTCAGCTCCAAGTCTTATTTTTACTGACTGTACAGAGTTTCCCCATCTTCAGCTGCAAAGAATATAGTCAATCTGATTTTGGTATTGACCATCTGGTGATGTCCATGTGTAGAGTCATCTCTTGTGTTGTTGGAAGAGGGTGTTTACTATGACCAGTGTGTTCTCTTGGCAAAACTCTGTCAGCCTTTACTCTGCTTCATTTTGTACTCAAAGGCCAAACTTGCCTGTTACTCCAGGTATCTCTTAACTTATGAATGTCCAATTGCTCTAGGACTATATGTTGAAATGGCAGACTTTCCTCCATTGAATTGCTTTTGCACCTTTCTGAAAAAAAGTCTTTGAGCACTTGTTCAGCCCTATTCTCTTGTTCCTTGCTCTCTGGGATCCTGATGACATGAGTATCAACTATTTTGTCATAGTCCCACAGGTCCCCGAGCTTCTTTGTGTGTGTGTGTGTGGCTCTCTTTTTTTGTATTGGCATATTATCTCTCTGTTGCTCATGTTAGGTCATTTCTATGGTTTTACCTTTCCCCTGTTTCTTCCATTCTACTGTTGAGCCCATCACTGACCTTTTACTTTGATTACTGTAGTTTTCACTTCTAAAATTTCCATTTGCTTCTTTTTTACATCTTATATTTATTGGGTGAGGCAATGTATTCAGTTTCTTTGTTGAAGCTTTCTATTTTTCATTTGTTTCTAGAATTTTCATCATGACTGATTTAAATTTTGTCAGATAATTCTAACAACTCTATCATCTCAGAATTCGTATGCATTGCTTGTCTTTTTCAACTTGACATCTTCCTAGTACTTGGTATAGTTAGAGATGTCCGATTGAAATCTGGACTTTTCTGTGTTATAAGACGATAGATGTCATTTAAATCCTGTTCTAGTGGCCTTCTTTGACACTGTTCTTACAGGGGAAGGGGCACTACCTTGCCATGTGGAGACAAAGGTCCAGGCTCCCCATGAAGGCCTCCACTGACACCCTAAGGGAGGGAGGTTCCTTGATGCGTCTCAGTCATGGAGGGAGTTCCAGCTGGTACCACACTGAAGGTGGCCTCATTACCACTGAGCCACGTGTAAGTCCTAACTCTCAACAGGTTCCCATGACATCATTCCAGTGAGGAGGGGGAGGCATACTTCATTACCGCTGGGTAATGAAGTGTGCCAGCTCCGCCATCCTGCTCTCTCAGATCTCTCATTTGTCTTCTCCTTTCTTTATCTTTGGCCACATTTCCATCTGTTGTTTGTGATAAGCCACTCTAGGTGTTTCTGTCTTTCAGTCTTGCCCTCTGCTGACAACCCTCTTTTACCCCAGGAGTCATCACCACACTGAGACTAGGGCAGGAGGAAAAGGGTGAGAAAAGCTCTGCCTCTCTGAATCCTCATCTCCTTTCCCAGGGCTACTGACTCCCATCTCCTTTAGCCCTACCATTGACAGGATCAGTGGGCATGTTCCCCAATACTCTGACTTCTGTCTTCTCTCTCCACAGCTTCCAGTCAGGGTGGAGACAGGTGCTGCTTTGCCAAAGGTAACTGATCTCTCTTCCTCCCAATAGTGAAGGCTCCTGCTGTTTGCTTCACACGTTAAAACCCCCTATTCTTAATATTCTTTGTGTTTGAGGATAGCAATAAAGAAAACTGCTGTCACCAAGCCAGATGTGGCTGGAAACTCTTTCAAGGTGTGGGTTAGTTGCTTTGATCTCTAGCTTATGGATGAGGAAACTGGGAACTTCTTCCAGAATCACAAGCAGTGAGTTGAAGGGATTATGCATACAGTCTTCTCACTCATGTCATGCTTTTAATTCTTCAATATAGTAGGGACAGTACCAACATTTTCTGATCAAAAATGGAGACTATTATATTCAGTAGGAGATGTCTTGGAAGAAAGAACACTTTCTTGGAAAGAACTCCTTGACAAGCACTAGTGTAGAAGGGCGAACGAGCTGGCCCCCTGTCTTCTCACTGTGACCAAGGAGGACAGCAATGCTTCAGAAAAGAAAGCAGGTGATGTGGATGTTCACCACAGTAGAGAGGAGTTTATAAAGTCACCAGAGGAAATGTGGGAGGGAAGAAAAATGCTGGAGCTATGTAAGGGGGAACACAGGGGAGAGCAAGGTGGACTTCAGAAGGTCGGGCACACCACAGTGTTTTGTACAAATCCCCCCTCCATCTCCCATGAAACACTTGGTACGTCTACACAGCTCAGTGAAAACTTGATATGCCAAGATGTAAGGAGTCCTGCATCTGGTGGATGTGGTGGTTGTACAGCAGGTCTGGAGACAGTGTACTGACCCGTGTCCTGGGGCACAGACATCAGGAAATGAGAGTCCCCATGAATTAGCAGAAATCCCCAGCAGGAAACTTTGGATTTTCACTTAGCTGAGGTCAAGTCAATTGTATCTGGAACTTTGCAGAATTCAAACTCAAACTTGCTAGCATCCAGGCTTTACCCCTTTGGCTGTTGTGCCTGAGGCACTAAGCTTGACACTTAAGAGCACAGGATTAGGAGCTGACCACTTGGACTCAGATCTTGACCGTCGGTGCCTCCGTTTGCTCATCTCTGATGTGGGAGCAGCAATAAAAGCCACAGTCGAGTGCTGTCCTGAAGATTACAGTGACCCTTGTAAAGCACTAGACAGCACCTGGGCATGGTGATTGTGACAGAAAGCGTTTAAATCTACAAATTCGATAAAATATCTATCCCATGGCTGTGAGATGAAGGGACAGGGGGATTATAACTGCACCTCACACTCCAGAAGTGCTAAACACATACAAGCCCCCACCATACACCATCCTGTCTTTTGCAAGGTCATTCCTAGGTCGGATTCCCACTACTTTTGCTTTAGGGTTGCTTTTCTGTGGGTTCTGCCCTTGTGTTCTGCATCTGTGTTCATCTCTTGCCCGCTGGCTCTAAGTAGGTTTCCTCTCAAGACTGTGTTTGATCTCCACTTCTACCATATGGTCCCCACATGTGACAGGCGAGGTGTAGGAGTGGCTGTGATAGTGCTGTTCAGAGTTCTCTCCCCGGAGGAGCACATGTGGAATGGCTGGGCTGAGGATGGCAAGCCTCAAACTGCTCGAAGAGACAGAGGGTGTGATATCAGCAAGACATATGACTGACTCCATGTGTCAGGCCACACCACACTGATTCAGAAATCATGTAGACCCAGTGCATAGGTTCGCAGAGAACTGGAGCAGCATGTGGACTCCATGGGCTTCCCTGTCTTCCAGGCCTTCAGAGCTGAGGTTCTCCGCCAGCTACCAGATGCATAACGGCCAGGGTTGGGAGGAGGCTCTTAAAATCTGTGATGCCAGGCCCCGCCCTATCCATGGACTAGAGCCTAGGCCCAGCCAGCTCTGGAAGGTGCCTAGTTGATTTTAACGAACAGCCTCTGACTTAGAGAAAAGCGGCCTTAGCATTCCTCACATGCTCTGGAAGCTACAGAAACCAAATGAAACACTTAGTCCAAACACCACTTGGAGGAAGAAGAGAGCCGCTCCCTTTCCCAGCATTCCTGCCATGGAGGATGAGCTCCCTGCCAGCTTTCTGGGGAACTGGGGCTGGAAACGCTGCTACTATATTCACTCTTCCTCACAGACCAGCTTCCCACATGAAAAGCCCTTGGACATTGTGGAGACAAGCGCATCAGTGGAGACGACCTTCAGGAGGGAGGCCTGGGATGCCTGGTAGACACCGATGGGAGTCTGAGGCCAAAGTGTTTGGGAGCCCATGACTTCCCCAGGCCCCTGCCTGTGTATCCGGGTCCCAACTTTCCAGCATACCTTGGGGGACCCCGTGGGACCCCATGGCACCCCACGCTGAACCACTGTGCACACATGCCTGCGTAACACTGAAGCCAGCTCCTCAGTCCTGTCAGGAGGAGAGCCCATCCCAGAATCCCTTAGGAACCTCGTCCTCATATCTCATTGGCCAGAGCCGCATCACGTGCATGTCTTTAAGCCAATCAGTTCCAGCTCCATAGAGGACGCACCTCAGCCTCAGGGGCACCAGGTGACATGATGAAACCAAGTAGGCGACATTGAGGTTCTGCTGGGTCTGAGAGACGTTTCTGAGGCTGCGTGGTCCTAAGCCTGGCCCCAGGGATGGCCACCTGAACAAAATGGAACTCCCAAAGGAACAGGAAACTGTCGGTGTCGGATACCGAGCTTGTGGGCTTGAAGCACTCTCATTTCCTGGTGGTTTGTCCAGCAATGATAGCCTTTATTTGAAGCTTCACAATGTACCAGACGCAGTTCTAACAGTTCAGTGTCCATTAGGTGGTGTGACCACCCCCGTCCCCCAAAGCACCTACCTTGAGTGAAAGATTTGAACATGCTCACTGGACAGATGAGAAAACTGAGGGCAGAGCCCAGATCTGAAGTCCAGGTTGCCTAATTTCAAACCTGTGGTGTTGCTGACTCCACTGATAGTGCCCTGTGGTCAGTCACATGGTCAGCATCTCTCACATGTCTGCACTTTGCTCCTCACTGGCGATTCACTTAGGAATGAAAACACAAGCATAATTGTGTCAGCTTTTCTGTGGGCTATTGCTGGACACCATTCTAAGGCTCTGATACAGCCACCTTATGAAATTACTCTTATTCTTTCCATATTTACCAGATGAGAAACATGAGTGCTGGACAGGTTAAAGGTACTTATCCATAGCTAAACAGATGAGGATCCAAGATTTGAATCCAGAATGACTGAATTCAGAGCGCTTCACCATTATCTAGGGTGAGTTACAGAATGATTTCTAGGCTGCATATGTCATTCATTGGTGGTCAAATCAAGTCTTTCCTAATCTTCCAGTGTTTGGATGGACTCAAAGTGCTTTCTATACCAGGAACTTAAGAAAGGAAAGAGTACCCCCAAGTCTAAATGTTGGAGGTGTTCCTGACTGGAGCAGAGAACAGGAATCTCCATGACAGAGGTTTCTAATTTCCATCTTGGTAACATGAATCAGGTGGTGTGGACAGACAACTGGGACTGCAAGACCTAAAGTCCACAAGAGAACATCTTAGCTGTATAGCCTTTTCTGATTGGCTTCTGCTGTTGCTGGTCTGCTTTGCTGCATTGACAGGCAACAAAACTGCTTTCTTTAAAATTCTTTGCTTAAAAGAGCACACAGGAAAATGTATCCCACTCATGCTGATATCAGAGGAAATGGGGACCTCAGGAGAAACATTTCAAGAAAGAGAAGATGATATATGTGGAATCTGAAATACAAGACAAATGGGCTTATCTACAAAATAGAAGCAGACTCTCAGATGTGGAGAACAGACTTGTGGTTGCCAAGGGAGAGGGGAGAGTGAGAGGGATGGACTGGGAGTTTGGGATTACCAGGTGCAAACTATTATATACAGAATGGATAAACGACGAGATCCTACTGTATGGCACTGTATTCAATATCCTGTGATAAACAATAATGGGAAAAAATATGAAAAAGAATGTATCAGTTCAGTTCAGTTCAGTCGCTCAGTCGTGTCCGACTCTGCAACCCCATGCATGCCAGGCCTCCCTGTCCATCACCAGCTCCCAGAGTTCACTCAGACTCACGTCCATCAAGTCAGTGATGCCATCCAGCCATCTCATCCTCGGTCGTCCCCTTCTCCTCCTGCCCCCAATCCCTCCCAGCATCAGGGTCTTTTCCAATGAGTCAACTCTTTGCTTGAGGTGGCCAAAGTACTGGAGTTTCAGCTTCAGCATCATTCCCTCCAAAGAAATCCCAGGGCTGATCTTCAGAATGGACTGGTTGGATCTCCTTGCAGTCCAAGGGACTCTCAAGAGCCTTCTCCAACACCACAGTTCAAAAGCATCAATTCTTCGGTGCTCAGCCTTCTTCACAGTCCAACTCTCACAT
>SJYQ01004566.1:211929-243792 GCA_006410935.1 Redunca redunca | reverse complement strand
AGAGTTGGACTGTGAAGAAGGCTGAGTGCCGAAGAATTGATGCTTTTGAACTGTGGTGTTGGAGAAGACTCTTGAGAGTCCCTTGGACTGCAAGGAGATCCAACAAGTCCATTCTGAAGGAGATCAACCCTGGGATTTCTTTGGAAGGAATGATACTAAAGCTGAAACTCCAGTATTTTGGCCACCTCATGTGAAGAGTTGACTCATTGGAAAAGATTCTGATGCTGGGTGGGATTGGGGGCAGGAGGAGAAGGGGACGACAGAGGATGAGATGGCTGGATGGCATCACTGACTCGATGGACGTGAGTCTGAGTGAACTCCAGGAGCTGGTGATGGACAGGGAGGCCTGGTGTGCTGCAATTCATGGGGTCACAAAGAGTCGGACACGACTGACTGACTGAACTGAACTGAACTGAACTGAATGGGAAGTATTCAATCGATTGGCATTCTTTGTCAGAACTCAATTTTATCTATACATTGATATGTTCAAATTCTTAGAACATTCCATCTCACACATTGGTAATTTCATACTCTGATACTCTGAGTGGTTTATTTTGTTATTTCAGTGTTTGGTGGTTAATTGATTATAAGGTTATGTTTATGTTTACGGACCATAGCATATCTGCCATGTGTCAGGAAGTGTGGTACACATTTCTTAAGCATCACTTCAAAATCCTTTCATCACAAACTCTTACTCCAACAGTGGCCACAGCAACCAGTTCCAGGTACAGGAATAGGTTAGGCACAGGGTATCCTCAGGAAATTATGTTCATTCAGGCATGCACGACCTTGTGATGTGAAGCAGTGAACACTGGAGGGATAGTCCATGAGCAAAAGAGAATTAGAACTAATGGATATAGGTTTCATTTTTTTCCCTCTGGGTAATCAGTTCTAAAATGCATTTAATAGGCTTTTCATAATGTACTGGTGTGATCATACATCAGTGACCCATAACAGTAGTGAACTCAGAAATGCATTCTTGTTTTGGCAGTCTTCCTTGTTTTATATTCCTGTCTTATATTTCTGCTTAATGAATGCAAGGTGCATTTCAGTTTCTGCCTTTTTGGAAACCCAAGTCTGGACTTGTATTAAACATTTTAAAATACTTTTCATCTATTCCTTCAGAAACTTATTACTAGGTATTATTACAGTCTCCATTGTTCAAAATTAGAAAATGAGGCTGATCTAACTAACATATCTTTAAGAAAAAAGGGGTAGAATTGAAGTCATTTTTTTGTCTGACTCCAAATATGTGGAAAGACCTAAACTAGTGAGCTCATAGGGTTTCTGAACTCATGGTATTTTTGATTTAAAAATAAAATGTATAGGTTATAGAGTTAGTAATGCACAAAAATTAAGATTACAGGACAATTCATCAGGAAAAAACTTCAAAAGAAAATATAAATGAGCCTGCAGATCATTATAATGTGCCATAACACAAATATGAGGTCTTTCTCATGTTAATTCAGGCATACATGATGGATATTTTCTGTTTGCTTCATCCTTCTCTGCCTAGCGAAATATTTCATTTTTATGAACTATACAAGCAGGCTCCTTTGCCTTCTGGTTACAGTTAGTTTCAGCTAGTGTGAGGCATTGGCAGAACACAAGGTGGGCGACAATATGGCCAGGGTATCTTTTACTTAGGTTCATTCATTGTCTCTAAGGAACATCACAACTCCTGGACATAGTTCTCTTGTACTTGCAGGAAACACTCCTGTCCCTTGCTGATTCAACTTCACTAGCCTGGGGTTACTGCACCTTTCCATAATGGTTCTCTTCACTTCACCCACAACTTTATAATTAGCTGCTTTATTAAAACTCTTCTTAATTACTTCATTTTGGAGTATGCCATCTGTTTCCTTCTGGGACTTTGGATCATACAAAAGACAACAAAATTCTTAAAAATATATAATATTCTTAAGCAAAATATAGTTGAAAGTAATTAGGGACAGATCGTCTGCTGAGGAGGGAGGAGGGATATAGTAATTATTAAGGGAGATTGACAGTTACATATTAAAGAGTAAGAAATAAAATTAATGAACTATTTATGGGGTCAAGCAGACCTTTACTATATAATGTGAGAAATATAAAAAATTTATAAATTTATTAGTTATCTAACTGAAAGACTTTGCTATATACATTTGGTAAAACAAATACATGATTCAACTTTCAGTGTAGTTGGTCTTCCATTGACAGAATGCTCACTACTGTGGCTACCATATTTAACAAAGTGTCGACCATTAACTGTTTATATTGATTATATCCTTGATGTACACTAGCATAGGCATTGATCTCAACGATGTTCACTATGAGTTGCATGGTTTGAAATTTGAAATCATTTTAATAGAAAAAGCATTCATACTACATGTGGTGGTAAGAATTCTTACTGTATTAAATGGATTTCATTCTACACATACTTCCTATAAAACTGGATATAAAGTTATGTTTTATGGATATGAAATCATGAAATCTAATCTTTATAGAGAAATTTCCAAAACTGCTCCAGAACTAGAGATTTATATAGCTTTAGAACAGAAAATTAATGAAGTAGAAATTCTGAAGTACAGCTTCCTGCATTTCCTTCTCTTTTTAGACTTGGTATGCAACCTATTACCTGACAATTTTGTAATATATCTCTTCACATTTCCCTCCTTTTTATATGACTTTCACTTTAAAAATGGTAACTTTTTAAGCATTTATTTTTCTTTAGCAATATAAACCCTCTCAATAATTTTTAAAGCTAATATAAGTTTCAAATTATGAGACTTTCCTCTGCCATTTCCTATTAGAAAGAGTCCATGCTCACAGGAAGAGAAGGGAACTTTGACTTTGGCTTTGATGAGTGCTCTATTTTTGTACCATCCTTTTTTATTTTTATATTCTGGGAAGAAAATTTAAATAGAGAATTTATCTCTAGGTATTAGAGTTTTACAAAAATGCTTCTTTATTGAAAATCGTAACACATCTAAAGAAAAATACACAGTATGATTTATCTCAAAGTGAATACCCATATTACTTCCACCAGGGACAAGAAATAGAATATTGCCAGTGTCTTCCCAAATCCTTTTCTACTTGCAGTTTCCTCTTTCTCCTGCTAAAATTTTACAGTTACTTTGATTTTTCCACCCATCATTTCTCCTTTTTCTTTTAAAATTTACTCCCTAAATTGCCTTGCTGACCCCATAGTTATGTTTCATCTGTTTTTATTCTGGGGTATGTGTATAAATAGAATCATTCAAGAAGTATTCTTAGTGCATGACTATTTTTCTAATAATTATTTACTAGATGTACATATGGCACTGACATAGATATACTGTCTTTATTTCCATAGTTGTCTGACATTTCAAATTTGAATATACACTATTTGTTAGTACATAATGCCAACATTTTTCTCCCAAAATGGTAGCATGAAGATTTACTCTCACAAGCAGTATGCGAAAGCATTCCCTTCATAGTTTTGTCCTGGTACAGAGTTTGCTGATAAGATGACTTTGTGTGTAATGTAGCAGATGGAAGTAAGGCAGAATTAACCTCTTTTGGAAAACCATGGTAGTTCTTCCAATTATCCAGCTATAGCTTTGCAGTTCTGTACTATCCAGCACCTCCCACATTTGGATAAGCCATAACTGTTATGGCTTATTTTTTTATGCTACATAAATATCATTCATTTATTGACACTGATATTATGAACACATAATGGAAAAATGCTTCTCAAAAGAGGAAGGCGAATGTTGACTGTCAATAGGACAAAGCTGCCTTCAAAAGACCGAGATGTGGAAATTAGGATCACAGTTGGGTTGTGGAGTCCATGTGGATGGAGCTCATCTATGTATGTGTATCTACAGGGGCAAGGTGTTTGATGAGGTGGCTCAGGAATGTTTCCAGCTGCTTCTATGCATTGAGTCCTCCTTTGTTGGTCCACTGATCCACTCCAGCAGTGTCTTTGTTTCCCACGTGATCCACCAACTGTGGCAAGTCAAGCCCAAGGTCAGGGTTTCCCTCCAATCATTCTTTTAGGTCCCCCATTCTTCTACACATAGCCCTGAGCAGCACAAGATATAGTGGGTATTGAGTGACGTAAATAATTGTATAAAGCGTATTTAGCATCAAAACCAAGCCTGAATAATGAGCTAAAGTGTTCCATATACTGCCAAAGATAGTGGATATGAAAAAGGAAAGAAAGGAATAGTTGTATGAGAGAGAGCAAGAAGGAAAACACAGAAGCTGATGAACAAAATGATGAAACAAAGAAAGGAATGCCAAACCAAAGAAAGAGAATGTTTGTTATCAATGATTCTGATTTATTGGGTCTAATTAACTGAGAATATGATGATGTAATAATCACATAGAGAAGTCAGAGTGAGGGTCTGCCATGTAGGATAACATGTTTAGATTGAATATGGTGCAGAATGCTAAAGGACAATAGGAAATCAAGAGAAAACAAACATTGAAAGTATGGAACTTGACTGAGATCAAAGATGAAGAAATTCTTTGGGGAGATCAATTTGAAGGCAAAAGTGCTTCTCACAAAGATCACTATCTAATGGTTAAATAAAAATAGTGAAAAAATGACCGTATCAAGATTATATATACATATTTATATGTCAAATGGTGTAGCTAGTCTCATTGTTTTGTAACCCTTATTGTCAGGAAATTTCATCAGTAGTTTACTGTGCTCTATGACTTCAGTATGTGTCACATACACATGTTGTCTCAAATCTTAGAGTACAATATTTTTAATGTGGACACGATACCCTATATATCACTGGCTTTCTAACAGTATCTAATGCATATTTAATATTTCTCAAATGATTGTGCAATTAAAGAAGGAAAAATATAGGAATAAGTGAGAGATGGATAGATAAAAGTGGTTGCATCATTCTGTAACAGAATACAAAAATCTTTCCAATTTAGGAATAAAAGCAAATGAGTCAATGAAGATTGCCTTGCTTCTTAGAGCTTAGTGAAGTGAGTGTCACTCAGTCATGTCTCACTGTTTGAGACCCCATAGACTGTTATAGTCCATGGAATTCTCCAGGTTAGAAGACTGGAGTGGGTAGCCTTTCCGTCTCCAGGAGATCTTCCCAACCCAGGGGTCAGACCCAGGTCTCCCACATTGCAGGCAGATTCTTTACCAGTTGAGCCACAAAGGAAGCCAAAGAATACTGGAGTGGGTAACCTATCCCTTCTCCAACAGATCTTCCTGGCCCAGGAATCAAACTGGGGTCTCCTGAACTGCAGGTGGATTCTTGCTTCTTAGAGCTTAAGGTCAAATGAAAAACCATGTAGGGAGCCTGGTCAATTGAAAATTCATGGGGATCTGGAGATGAAAGTCATCCAAGATTCCTGGTGTGAGATGGAACAAATACACTTACACAAAACTGGACCATGTTGGACAACCCTTTCTTAGCCAAAGTCCTGTAACACTGCCATGTCAAGAACTTTATTCCTTCTGACTTTTCCTTAATTTATTTTCATCTCCTGACTGAATCTAGATTGAATCAAATAGTGGGTAGCACTTTTCTTAATTTAGAATCAATCCTGATGTAAACTATTTGAATTCTCAAAGCACTGTCATATTCTGGGTCAACTAATATTACAGTCAAAACAGTTTAAACTTTCCCTTTTATAGTACATTATAATTCACAAATATTGATGCATGATCTTTTAGTTTTAGGGAAAAACAATCTTATGGCATGGGATTATTATTTTCTTTTGACATATAAGAATTTGAAGAGGACAAAAATGATAGCTAATAACGTACAGAATGGCGACTCGATGGTGGGCTTGAATTATAGACTTCCCACTTTTTTCATTGGGGAGTGACACTGGGCAGGGATGCAGCCCAGGAAGGGGCTGCTGTAGAGAGCAGGCTGATCATTTTTTCTCACAGGTTGTTCCTTAAATGTCTGCCTCACTTTTTCTTAAACAGTCTTTTCTATTCCTCAGTTCACTGACAGAACACAAACACCACCATCCTCTAAGCCTTACTTTTATGATGTGGAACACTACTGACTGGAACAATACTATTTATTCCCAACTTTATTCATAATACAACTGTGATATATAGATGACCCACCCTGCCTCACAGAATAAAGGTCACATTTTCTAGCCTCTTTTCCCACAGTGGTGGCCAAAGAGGTAAAATTTATTCAGGAGGAAACCCTAAGTTAGATTTGATGTTTTCCTTCATCCCTCCTGCCTATTGACTGAAGTGAGAATGTGACAGCTAGAGTGCCAGCAGCCATACTGGGTGATAACATCCACAAAAGATGGAAATTAATGTTCAGGATGGCAGAGTAAAAAATACAGAAGGAACCTAGTGACCTGGTGATTATGGTATCACTAAACCAACAGATGATGATTGCAGCCATGAAATTAAAAGACACTTACTCCTTGGAAGAAAAGTTATGACTAACCTAGATAGCATATTGAAAAGCAGAGACATTAGTTTGCCAACAAAGGTCCCTCTAGTCAAGGCTATGGTTTTTCCTGTGGTTATGTATGGATGTGAGAGTTGGACTGTGAAGAAAGGTGAGCACCGAAGAACTGATGCTTTTGAACTGTGGTGTTGGAGAAGACTCTTGAGAGTCCCTTGGACTGCAAGGAGATCCAACCAGTCCATTCTCAAGGAGATCAACCCTGGGATTTCTTTGGAGGGAATGATGCTGAAGCTGAAACTCCAGTACTTTGGCCACCTCATGCAAAGAATTGACTCATTGGAAAAGACTCTGATGCTGGGAGGGATTGGGGGCAGGAGGAGAAGGGGACAACAGAGAATGAGATGGCTGGATGGCATCATTGACTCGATGGAGATGAGTCTGAGTGAACTCCCGGAGTTGGTGATGGACAGGGAGGCCTGCCGTGCTATGATTCATGGGGTTGCAAAGAGTCGGACACGACTGAGCGACTGAACTGAACTGAAACCAACAGAGGAGCGCCTACCTCAATATTTCTTTAATATGAGAGATAAATAAGCTTCTGAAAAGCTCTTTCACTTTCACTTTCAAGTAATCTTCTACTCACTTAAATTACCATTAAAAGTGAAAGTATTAGTCATTCAGTCATGTCCAACTCTTTGTAAGCCCATGAACTGTAGCCCACCAGGTTCTTCTGTTCATGGGGTTCTCCCGGTAAAAATACTGGGGTGGGTTGCCATTCCCTTCTCTAGGGTATCTTTCCAACCCAGAGATCAAACCTGGGTCTCTTGTATTGCAGGCAGACTACTATTTGAGTCACCAGAGAAGTCCCTTTATTTATAATCAAATTTAACACTTGAATCTCTGGTGGCTCAGTGGTAAAGAATCTGCCTGCAATGCAGGAGACACAGGTTTCATCTCTGTGTCAGGAAGATCCCCTGGAGTAGGAAATGGCAACGTGCTCCACTAGTCTTGCCAGGAAAATTCCATGGACAAAGGAGCCTAGTGGGCTATAGTGCCAGGAGTCAGGAAAGAGTTGGACTTGACTCAGCGACTAAAGAACAACAAACTGAACACTAACTGACACTATATTATGTCTGAATGTTTAAATATTTATCAGTATTTCAAGTTCTAAAATTCCAAGAAACTGATTTACAGAACCTAGATCAGATTCCTGCTATTTAATGTCAAGTTTATTTATAAGGAGAAGATCATATTTTAAAAAATTGTTCTCTCTGTGATAATCATATGGATGGAGACAGCAGTAATTCTCAGAAAATTAAAAGACCAGCTCAGACAAAACAACAAAATAGATGTCCAAAGTCACTTAAATAAAATCTTTTCTGTGAGTTATCATTGTTATTTTTTAATCTAAGACTCTGTTTTATTGTATTATTTTTATTAGTGAGTCATGATTAATATAAACAAATGAAAATCATGAGAAAATATGGTATGACTTTAAGGTGTAAACATTATTGGCTCAGACCAAGTTGTCAAATTATAAGTGCTGTCTGATTTTTTCTATGTGGAGTGTGAAATGAAGGATAGTAGATTGTTTTTATTTTATTAATAAATATGTCATACTAGATTTTAAAATTATACATAACATGAATGGTAAATGTATTATTGAGAAATGACCAGAACATGATATTATGGTCTAGGTAGGACTATGTGATTCTTTAAATTTTCATATAGCTGTCTTCATAAGGCATCTTCATGTCGATGCAACATACACTTGATAAAAATGTTTACAACTATCATTTTGTGATAACATCAAAGAAAAAGTACATATACTTGGCAGATGATGCAACCATAACATTTTATTGGTTTATATAATACCAAAGTTTGTTTATTTGAGTTGTTAACTTTTGTGAATAACCTGAAAATTATTTAGGTGTTAAATTTTAAAATATTTACCATAAATGGTAAATTGAACAAATCTAAAATACTCAGGACATGTTTTTAGCTTCTACACATATTAACTCCTTAAAAAACTGAATATTAAAATAGGCAGAACTAGATTTCATATACTATCTGATTTTTTGTCACATGGAATTTATTTCTATAAACTAAAAGTTGTTAGAGAATGTAGGCAGCAACCTTATTTTATGCTAAGGAAATAGAAAATCCATATTAACATCATAGGAAGCAAAATACCATGTAGTGTGATATATTTATAAGAGAAATTCAGAGTGAATGTCAAAAAATAAATTCTGGTCACATTTCTGCATTAAGTAGCTATGACCCTGGGAAAGTCATTCAATCTTGTAGTATATGTCAGTTTTCTCCTGCATAAAAGGAAGTTAATTTCATCTGACTTCATGTGAATAGTGTGAAAACAAAAGTATGCTCATTGACAAATTATTAAAGAAATTTAAAAACTTCCAAGGATGTAGATAATGCACTACACAGAAACTAATCACAATTTGTCAGTCTTAACTGTGCAATATTTCAAATAATGTCAATGCCTTTTGGAACAACTGACACAAGGGGAAGAGGATTAAGTAAGGTTGATGAAATTTGAGAAGTATATATTTTAATTTTTGTGTACTATTGTATTTAATCAACACACTATATGGGGCAATACAAGATTACTTTCTGACAGTTATACCACACTTTGGGCCCAACAGAATATACAAGCAACTGAAGACCTCAAGTCTAATAATCACATATAATAATTAATTAACTGATCTCTCCACTCTTGCTTTCTACAGTTTACTTTTCAAAACTTTTGGGGAGTGAAGGGTGGTAGAGATTTCCCAGGTAGTCCAGTGGCTAAGACTCTGTGCTCCCAATGCGGAGGCTTGTATTCCATCCCTGGTCAGGAAAATAGGTTCCACATACTGCAGCTAAGAGTTTGCATGCCACAAATAAAGATTCCCAAATGCTGTAACTAAGACCCACCACAGACAAATTAATAAATAAGTATTAAGGAAAGAAAACTTCACAGGAAGGTTGGTATGGGTATGAGTGTGCATGTATATGTGTCAAAAATAAATTCTAGTCACATAAATTAACACATAATAAATATTAAAAATAAACATGTAAATAAAATCTCCATTAAATCTCCATTTGACTACTTTAACCATGGTGGGATTTCATAGTTTTATAATACCAGTTTTGTTGATAAACACGTTAGTTCTGTGTCCTAAGTTAGTTCATGTGTCCTAAAACTGTCAGAAGCATACATTTATTTTCTCCTTCAGGTTCATTGATAAATAAGTCAAATATAGAGAAACAGGCAGAGTTCTATTCTATTTCACTTCAGGTATCCTAAAAGAGTGTCTCAATTTATTTATTTAAATCAATGGCAGTAGAAAATACTCTGTCATTTTCTTCAATCTGCACAAGAATATATTGGCTTAGGGAATAAATAATAATTATAGGAATCTCTTATAAAATCTATCTGCATGTTATTTATGTCAGAACATCCTTCTACTAATGAGAAATATTTTGGAAAGCCTTGTTGAAATATAGATACATCATGTCTTTGCTGTTTCAGGTCAGTTTTATTTTCCTACAAAAAAAAAAAAAAACTGAGAGAATATAGCAAAATCAGGCTAGTTATTTTCTAATTGTCTCTCCAGATCTATTTTCAACTCCTTTGCCCTCTTTGTGCCTCAAGTGGATATCCTAAAATTAATCAAATTACTCAGACACCCTGCTCCTAACAACTAGGTTAAATTGCAGAGTACATCATGAGAAACACTGGACTGGAAGAAACGCAAGCTGGAATCAAGATTGCTGGGAGAAATGTAAATAACCTCAGATATGCAGATGACACCACCCTTATGGCAGAAAGTGAAGAGGAACTAAAAAGCCTCTTGATGAAAGTAAAAGAGGAGAGTGAAAAAGTTGGCTTAAAGCTCAACATTCAGAAAACAAAGATCATGGCATCTGGTCCCATCACTCCACTGAAAATAGATAGGGAAACAGTGGAAACAGTGTCAGACTTCATTTTGGGGGGCTCCAAAATCACTGCAGATGGTGACTGCAGCCATGAAATTAAAAGACGTTTACTCCTTGGAAGAAAAGTTATGACCAACCTAGACAGCATATTCAAAAGCAGAGACATTACTTTGTCAACAAAGGTCCATGTAGTCAAGGCTCTGGTTTTTCCTTGTGGTCATGTATGGATGTGAGAGTTGGACTGTGAAGAAGGCTGAGTGCCGAAGAATTGATGCTTTTGAACTGTGGTGTTGGAGAAGACTCTTGAGAGTCCCTTGGACTGCAAGGAGATCCAACCAGTCCATTCTGAAGGAGATCAACCCTGGGATTTCTTTGGAAGGAATGATGCTAAAGCTGAAACTCCAGTACTTTGGCCACCTCATGCAAAGAGTTGACTCATTGGAAAAGACTCTGATGCTGGAAGGGATTGGGGGCAGGAGAAGAGGAGGATGACAGAGGATGAGATGGCTGGATGGCATCACTGACTCGATGGACACGAGTCTGAGTGAACTCCGGGAGTTTGTGATGGACAGGGAGGCCTGGTGTGCTGCGATTCATGGGGTTGCAAAGAGTCGGACATGACTGAGCGACTGAACTGAACTGAACTAGGAGGAAGATAAGGGTGAGTTCTGAGAACTAGAATACAAATTCAGAAGAAAGTAAAAAGTTTGATCTGATACTGTTCCCAAATTTCCTAAAATTCTTCTGAAGGACAGGTGTTTTCCTGTTGGCAATAGGGCCAAAACTGTATCTGAAAGGAAAGTGATCCACTGATGGAAAGATGAAAAGCACTGGGCTTCCCAGGTGGGTCTAGTAGTAAAGAACTTGCCTGCCAACATAGAAGGCACAGGAGATATGGATTCGATCCCTAGGTCAGGAAGATCCTCTGAAGAAGGAAATGGAAAGCCACTCCAGTATTCTCTGTACCACAGCCCATAGGTCGCAAAGTGTTGGACACATTGAAGCAACTTAGTGAGAGTATGTGCATACAAACACACACATACACACACACACACGAAAAGCTCAGAATCAAACCAAATAAAAAATTAAAAAAGACACTAAGGACCTAACTTCCTAGGTGGTGCTAGTGGTAAAGAACCTGCCCGCCAATGCAGGAGATTTAAGAGACACAGTTTCGATCCCTGGGTCAGGAAGATGCCCTGGAGGAGGAATGGCAACCCATTCCTGTATTCTTGCCTGAAGAATCCCATGAACAGAGGAGCCTGTTGGGGTTGCAAAGAGTCAGAAACGACTGCAGAAACTTAGTACATAACACACAGAGCACAAGGACATAACTACAAAACCATCTAAAAGTAATGATCTCAATGATTGTAAGTATTCAGTTATTTTCAAATATTAGTTTACATTTCAGTATTTCCCTGTATTTCAGCAGAAAAATAAAATGAGTTATGATGTATTTAACTTCTGCACTGTGTTAAGATTTTAATGTGAGTATCACTTATAAGCTCATTATGGTTAGAACTTCTAAATGACCAAATTCACTTTTCAGAGAATGAAACAAAAAGTTGGAATGGCAACAAACTGTCTGAGAGCACATGGCTATTGGGTGTCAGGGACAGTCCTCAAATTCCATCCTGATTTCAATAGTAAATTTCTTTGAATTTTCCCATTCCATAATTTCATCTAGGCTCCTTTTCTAAAATCCTTGCCTCTAAAATCTAATCATGAATATTGGAAACTTTGGACACAAACCTGTGGCTACATGCATTTAAATAAATATCTAAATAAGTTTACAGTTTATTAATGTTATTTAATCTAATAATTGTATCCTTTAAACAAAATTATTGATCTTTGTATTTCATCAAGAATCTCTTTTCAGGGGAGCAAGATGGCAAAGGAGTAGGTGGGCATGGAATATATCTTTCTCCGTAGATACATTAAGAATACACCTTCAGACACAGAAGTACATGAAAAACACCAGCTGAGAGTGGACAGGAATACCTGAGCAGTGGAAAAGAATATACAGAATCACCCAAAACTTGGTAGGTCAAAAGAACTAGGGGAAAAAACAGGAGTGTTAGTAGGACTGGACCTCCCGTCAGCAGGTGGGAGAACTGGAGCAGGCATCCAATTCCCACATTAGGGCAACTATCTGAGAGCAGAAACATTTAAGGCTGAGAGTGAAACAGCTGATCTGTGGCAGTCTAAATGGAATGAGAATCGGACATTCTTTGCCGTAGCCATACATATCTAATAGGAATGCTGGTCCCCTGGAAGGCACAGCAGCTGAGAGCTGGAGTTTAGAGACTGTAGAGCAATTCCAGGGTGAGGGCTGCTGTTGACTGTGGAGAGATGGATCGAGGGGATGTGAGGGAGGAGATTGTAGTGGGATAACTGGGCAGCATGGAAGCAAGGCAATACTGCTGAGTCACGTGTAGGGGGTGGAACCATCACAATAGCCTCTCTCTCCCCACAGGCCAGCATCAGCAGATGAACAATAAAGAGGCTGGTCCATCAAATGCTTGACACACTGAACTACAGAGTAGAAGCCCACCCAAGGTGCCCCTTTAAGTGCCTGATGCACTGATCTACAAAATAGGACCCTAGCCAGGGGAGGCCCTCTATGTGCCTGATGCTCTGAACAAAAGAGAAGGACCCCAGGCAAGGGAGCCCTCTAAGTGCCTGAAAGGGCAGAGCTATGGAGAAAGGCTAACCAAAGAGGCCTTCTGATTGCCAGCTACAAGAGGTTCTAAAAAAGACCCTGATAAGGTCATAACTCCTGGGGCAGAGGCAGTCTGTGTTCCCACACACTTTGTGCCGCCGGGGCCCCTGCAAGCCAAGCAGCTGCGCCACCTCCACACTCAACTCTAATGGGGGCAGAGCTGCCACAGGCAAAAAGAAAAGTCTCACATCTATGTGCACAGGGTCACTTTGGTAGTGTCCAACATTTTGTGGCCCTGTAGACTGTGACCTGCCAGGCTTCTCTGTCAGGGGGGTTCTCTAGGCAAGAGTACTGGAGCATATTGGCCAATACTTATTGTCATACCCTTCTAGAGCACTATATTTCCTGCTGCCCTAGCTGCCAACTCCCCTGAGTACCTGGTGCTGCCAGAATCCCTGCAACCCAAGCAACTGCACCACCTCCACACCTGACCCTCAGAGGGGCAAACCCAAGTCCTCCAGGACAACCTCAGGAGCAATCCCCAGTGGGCAACCCACATGTAGAGGTGGAAATAAAACCACAATTGAAACCAAGGGCATTGTGGCTAAGGAAGAAGACTCAAAACCTTTCCACCAGCTGTGCAAGCTGCAGATTAAATCCACATGATCAATTAGGCTGACTCTTTGTCTATGGAATATATAAAAGGCCGTCGAGAGTTCCCACAAAAGAAAACACACTAGTTCTGATAGCTGTGGACATTGGAGGCAAGAACACAGAGGAGTCAGACCAGATTAGAATCGCAGCTACCTCACAGCAGGTCCAGAGATCAGCACAGTGTTGGAGGGCATCCTAGGGAAGTGAGGTGGACTGTGACTCCAAGTGAGGGAAAGGACTTTGACTCCAGTGATTAAGGAAAATTATTTATTATTCTTGTGTTTTGACTTGTTCTATAGATTCTTTTAGATTTTTTTTTTCCTTTCCCCCTCTTCTGTTGTAGTTGTTGATTTTAATGGTACTGTGAGTCCAATTAAGCTTTTGAGCTTTTTTCTCAGTCACGTTTTTTATTGTTGTTATAAACCTCTGCCTCTACATTGGGCTTTTGCCACTCTGTGGAGTTTTCCTTTTTTTTTTTTTTCTTTCTTTAAGTTTAATTTTTAAACCTATTATTATTTTTCTACCTTTATTCCCTTGTTTGCTTTTCCTACTGTTCTTTTCCCCTTGCAGTTAATCTTTAATGTATATAAATCTTCTTTTTCTACCTCTACTTAACTTTGCATATCTGTTTTTTCTTTTCTTTCCTCTCAACATAGTTGATAGTTTTATTTTCATTGCTTTATTCCCCAATTGACACCTTGCTTTAGTTTTTTTTTTTTTTCCCAGTTTGTGCTTTAGTTAGTTTTGTTCTAAACTGGTAGATATAAATTTTGGTTTCCTTTGTTCATTGGATCAAACTATTCTACTTTATTTTTGTTGGATTGTTTTGATTTTGCATATGGGTGTATATGTATATATATACATTCAGCCACATTTTTTATTGTTGTTATAAACTTCTGCCTCTACATTGGGCTTTTGCAGTTCTGTGGAGTTTCCCCCCCTTTTTTTTCTTTCTTCTTCCTTTTTTTCTTTTCTCTTTTTTACAATTCTAATTTTTAATTTTTTAACCTATTATATTTTTCCTACATTTACTCCTTTGCTTGCCTTTCCTACTGCTCTTTTCCCCTTACAGTTAATTTTCAATGTATATAAATCTTCATCTACCTCTATTTAACTTTGCATATCTATTCTTTCTTTCTTTCTTTTCTTTCCTTTCCTCTCAATATATTTGTTAGTTTTGTTTTCATTGCTTTATCCCTGACGTGGCACTTTGCTTTAGTTTTGTTTTCTGGTTTGTGCCTTAGTGACTTTTATTCTTAACTGGTAAATATAATTTTTTATTTCCTTTGTTTTCTAGGTCAAGCTAATGTGCTTTATTATAGTTGCACTGCTTTGACTTTGCTTATGGATGTATATGTGTGTGTGTGTATTCCATTATTTTAATTATTATTTGCCTGATTTTGTAATTGCCATTTGTCTGGAATTCATCTCTGGTTTCTCAATTTGGGGTATTTGTTTTAATCTCACTTAATGCTATAACACACCACTTGTGGAATCTTCGTTCATGACCAGAGAGCAAGCCCCGAACCTGTGGAGTAGGAGCACAGACTCCAAGACCTGAGAATACCAGAGAATTAACACTGGGAGTCTCAACAGAATTCACACTAAGGAAACCACTTGAATACAAGACCTGGGATAACCCAATCAATCACCAAAAAGAAGAAGGAATTCAAGCTTGAAGCCTGGGAAAAGGAGACCTCACCACAATAAGTGAAAGGCAGAGAAATAATGAAAAGGCAGAGAAATACTACACAAATGAAGGAACAAATTAGAAACACGGAAGTCCAAATAAATGAAGAAATAGGTAAACTACCTGAAGAAGAATTCAAAATAATGGTAGTAAAGATGATCAAAACCTTGGAAACAAAATGGAGAAAATGAAAGAATCAACTAACAAAGACTTAGAAGAATTAAAGAATAAACATACAGAGACAAACACCACAATTACTGAAATTAAAAATTCTCTGGAAGGAATTAATACCAGAATACCTGAAGCTGAAGATCAAATCAGTGAGCTGGAAGATAAAAGGGTGAAAATAACTTCTGAAGAGCAGAATAAAGTAAAACGTATGAAAAGAACCTGAGGATAGTTTCAGAGACCTCTGGGACAATATCAAATGCACCAAATATGAATTATAGGGGTTCCAGAAGAAGAGAAAAAGAAAGTATATGAGAAAATTTTTGAAGAGATTATAGTTGAAAATTTCCCAGGATGGAAAAGGAAATAGTCAATCAAGTCCATGAGGCACAAAGAATCCTATATAAGATAAACCCAAGGAGAAATATGCCAAGACACATACTAATCAAACTAACAAAGACTAATCACAAAGAAAGAATATTAAAAGCATCTAGAGAAAAGCAACAAGTAACATACAAGGCAAACCCCATATGCTTAACAGCTAATCTTTCAGCAGAAACTCTGCAGGCCAGAAGCGAATGGCAGGATATCTTTAAAGTACTGAAAGGGAAAAATATACAACCAAGATTACTGTACCTAGCAAGAATCTCATTCAAAACTGATGGAGATATAAAAAGCTTTTCTATCAGGCAAAAGTTAGGGGAATTCAGTATCACCAAACTAGCTTTACAACAAATGTTAAAGGGGCTTATATAGTCAAGGAATACAAGAGAAGGAAAAAGATCTATAAAATCAATGCCAAAAAATTAAGAAAATGGCAATAGGAACATATATATATATCAATAATTACTTTAAATGTAAATGGATTAAATCCTTCAATAAAAAGACACAGACTAGCTGGGTGGATACAAAAACAAGACCCATATTTATGCTGTCTACAAGAAACACACTTCAGACCTCATGACACATATAGACAAATTGAAAGGATAGAAAAATATATTCCATGTAAATGTGAAGCAAAAGAAATCTGAAGTAGCAATCCTTATATCAGAAAAAAATAGAACTTAAAGATTACAAGAGATAAGAATGGACACTACATAATGATCAAGGGATCAATCCAAAAGGAAGACATCACAATTGTAAATATCTATGCACCCCACATAGGAGCACCTCAATACATAAGACAAACAGTAATAGACATAAAAGGAGAAATTGACAGTAACACAATAATAGTAAGAGACTGTAATACCCCACTCACACTAATGGACAGATCATCAAAACAGAAAATTAATAAGGAAACACAAGTCTTAAATGATATATTAAATGAGATGGATGTAGTTGATAACTTCAGCACATTCAGTCCAAATGCAGAAGAATACACCTTATTATCAAGTGCACATGGAACATTCTCCAGGACAGACCACATCTTCGGTCACAAATCAAACCTCAGTAAAATTTAAAAAGTTGAAATCTGTCAAGCATCTTCTCTAAGCACAGCATGATGAGATTACACATCAATTACAAGAAAAAAAAACTGTAAGAAACACAAACACAAGGAGATTAAACAATACATTTCTAAATAACCAACAGGTTAATGAAGAAGTCAAAAGGGAAATAAAAAAAACTTGTAGAAGCAAATGACAATTAAAATACAATTGAAATACTGTGGGATGCAGCAAAAGCAGGTCTAAAAGGGAAGTTTATAGCGATACAATCGTACCTCAAGAAACAAGAAAAACATTGAATAGAAAACTTAACTTTACATGTAAAACAACTAGAAAAAGAAGAACAACAAAAAAAAAGCCCAAAATTAGTAGAAGGAAAGAAATCATAAAGATCCTAGCAGAAATAAATGAAAAAGAAATAAAAGAAAAAATAGTAAAGATTAACAAATCTAAAAACTGGTTCTTTGAGAAGATAAGCGAAATTGACAAAACTTTAACCAGACTCATCAAGGGAAAAAAAAGAGAGAGAGAGAGAAGAATCAAATCAACAAAATTAGAAATGAAAAAGGAGAGGTTACAACAGACAATGAAGAAATACAAAGGATTATAAGAGGCCATTATTAATAGCCAAATGACAATAAAATGGATAACCTGGATGAAATAGACAGATTCTTAGAAAAGTTCAATCTTCCAAGACTGGACCAGGAAGAAATAGAAATTATGAACAACACAATTACAAGCACTGAAATTTAAACTGTAATCAGAAATCTCCCATAAAACAAAATCCAAGGACCGGGTGGCTTCACAGGAAAAATCTGTCAAACATTTAGAGAAGAGTTAATGCCCATTATTCTAAAACTCTTTCCAAAAATTGCAGAGAAAGGAACACTTCCAAACTCATTCTATGAGGCCACCATCACCCTGATACCAAAACCAGACCAAGACAACACACACACAAAAAAGAAAACTGCAGGCCAGTATCACTGATGAACATAGATGTGAGAAATCCTCAACAAAATTTTAGCAAACAGAAACCAGCAACACATCACAAAGCTCATACACCATGATCAAGTTGGGTTTATTCCAGGAATGCAAGGATTCTTCAATACACACAAATCAATCAATGTGATACACCATGTCAACAAATTGAAAGATAAAAGCCATTTGATAATCTCAATAGATGCAGAAAAAGCCTTTGACAAATTTAAACACTCATTTATGATTAAAACGCTTCAAAAAATGGGTATAGAAGGAATCTACCTCAACATAGTAAAGGCCATATACAATAAGCCTACTGCAAATATTACTCTCAGTGGTGAAAAACTGAAAGTATTCCCCGTAAGCCCAGGAGCAAGACGAGGGTGTCCACTTTCATCACTATTATTCAACATATTTCTGGAAGTCCTAGCTACAGCAATCAGAGAAGAAAAAGAATTAAAAGCAATTCAGATAAAAATAGAAGTGAAGCTCTCACTGTTTGCAGATGACATAATACTGTACATAGAAAACCATAAGGATAGTATCAGAAAATTACTAGAGCTAATCAATGAATTTAGCAAAGTTGCAGGATACAAAATCAATACACAGAAATCACTTGCACTTCTATATACTATACTAACAATGAAAAATCACAAAGAGAAATTAAGTAATTAATCCCATTCACCATTGCAACAAAAAGAATTAAATATCTAGGAATAAACTTAGCTAAGGAGACAAAAGAATTATACACAGAAAATTATAATATACTAACAGAAGAAATAAAAGACAACATAAACAGATAGAGAGACACTCAATGTTCCTTGGTAGGAAGAACAAATATTGTGAAAATGACTATACTACCAAATGCAGTCTACAGATTCAATGTGATCCCTATCAAATTACCAATTATATTTTTCACAGAACTAGAACAAAAAATTTCACAGTTCATATGGAAACACAAAAGACCCTGAATAGCCAAAGCCTTCTTGAGAAAGAATGGAGCTGGAGGAATCAACCTTCCTGACTTCAGATTATACTACAAAGCTTCAGTCATCAAAACAGTATGGCACTGGAACAAAACAAACACATAGACCAATGGAAAAAGATAGAAAGCCCAGAAATAAAACCATGCACCTAAAGGTACCTTATATTTGACAAAGGAGGCAAGAATATACAATGCGGCAAAGACAGCCTCTTCAGCACATGGTGCTGGGAAAACTGGACAGCTGTATGTAAAAGAATAAAATTAAAACACTTCCTAACACCATACACAAAGATAAACTCAAAATGGATTAAAGACCTAAATGTAAGACCAGAAGCCATAAAACTCTTATAGGAAAACTTAGGCAGAACACTTGATGACATAAATCAAAGCAAGATCCCCTATGACCCACTACCTAGAGAAATGGAAATAAAAACAAACGTAAATAAGTGGGACATGATTAAACTTAAAAGCTTTTGCACAGCAAAGGAAACTATAGGCAAAGTGAAAAGACAACCCTCAGAATGGAAGAAAATAATAACAACTGAAACAACTGACAAAGGATTAATTTCCAAAATATATAAGCAGCTCATAAACGCATACCAGAAAAACACACAACCTAATAAAAAAAGTAGGAAAAAGTTCTAAACAGACATTTCTCTAAAGAAAGGCATACAGATGGCTAATAAACACATGAAAAGATGTTCAACATCACTCATTATTAGATAAATGCAAATCAAAACTAAAATGAGATATCACCTCACATCAGTCAGAATGGTCATCATCAAAAAGTCTACAAACAATAAATGCTGGAGAGGGTGTGGAGCAAAGGAAGTGCTCTTGTACTTTTGGTGGGAATGTAAATTGATACAGCCCTATGGAAGATGGTCGGAGAAGGCAATGGCACCTCCATCAGGTACTCTTGCCTGGAAAATCCCATGGATGTAGGAGCCTGGAAGGCTGCAGTCAATCGGGTGGCTGAGGGTCGGACACAACTGAGCGACTTCACTTTCACTTTTCACTTTCATGCATTGGAGATGGAAATGGCAAACCACTCCAGTGTTCTTGCCTGGAGAATCCCAGGGACAGGGGAGACTGGTGGGCTGCTGTCTATGGGGTCGCACAGAGTCGGACCGGACTGAAATGACAGCAGCAGCAGCAGCATGGAAGACAGTGTGGAGTTTCCTTAAAAAACTAGGAATAAAACCACCATATTACCCAGCAATCCCACTCCTAGGCATATACACTGAGGAAACCAAAATTGAAAATGACACATATATCCCATTGTTCATTGCAACAATATTTATAATAGCTAGAATATGAAAGCAACCTAGATGTCCATCAACAGATAAAGGAAAAGAAGTTTTGGTACATATACACAATGGAATATTACTCAGCCACAAGAAGGAACAACTTTGAGTCAGTTCTAATGAGATGGATGAACCTAGAAAGTTATTATACAGAGTGCAGTGAGCAAGAAAGAGAAAGATAAATATTGTGTTCTAATGCAAAGGACAGAAATGGTATGGACCTAACAGAAGCAGAAGATATTAAGAAGAGGTGGCAAGAATACACAGAAGAAGTATACAAAAAAGATCTTCACGACCCAGATAATCACAATGGTGTGATCACTCACCTAGAGCCAGACATCCTGGAATGTGAAGTCAAGTGGGCCTTAGAAAGCATCACTACAAACAAAGCTAGTGAAGGTGAAGGAATTCCAGTTGAGCTATTTCAAATCCTGAAAGATGATGCTGTAAAAGTGCCGCACTCAATATGCCAGCAAATTTGGAAAACTCAGCAGTAGCCACAGGACTGGAAAAGGTCAGTTTTCATTCTGATCTCAAAGAAAGGCAGTGCCAAAGAATGCTCAAACTACCACACAATTGCACTCATCTCACATGCTAGTAAAGTAATGCTCAAAATTCTCCAAGCCAGGCTTCAGCAATATGTGAACCATGAACTTCCTGATGTTCAACTTGGTTTTAGAAAAGAGGAACCAGAGATCCAATTGCCAACATCTCCTGGATCATCGAAAAAGCAAGATAGTTCCAGAAACACATCTATTTCTGCTTTATTGACTATGCCAAAGCCTTTGACTGTGTGGATCATAATAAACTGTGGAAAATTCTGAAAACCTATATGCAGGTCAGGAAGCAACAGTTAGAACTGGACATGGAACAACAGACTGATTCCAAATAGGAAAAGGAGGATGTCAAGGCTGTATATCATCACCCTGCTTATTTAACTTATATTCAGAGTACAGCATGAGAAACACTGGGCTGGAAGAAGCACAAGCTGGAATCAAGATTGCCAGGAGAAACATCAATAACCTCAGATATGCAGATGACACCACACTTATGGCAGAAAGTGAAGAGGAGCTAAAAAGTCTCTTGATGAAAGTGAAAGGGGAGAGTGAAAAATTTGGCTTAAAGCTCAACATTCAGAAAACGAAGATCATGGCATCTGGTCCCATCACTTCATGGGAAATAGATGGGGAAACAGTGGAAACAGTGTCAGACTTTATTTTAGGGGGCTCCAAAATCACTGCAGATGGTGATTGCATCCATGAAATTAAAAGACGCTTACTCCTTGAAAGGAAAGTTATGACCAACCTAGATAGCATATTCAAAAGCAGAGACATTACTTTGCCAACAAAGGTCCATCTAGTCAAGGCTATGGTTTTTCCTTGTGGTCACGTATGGATGTGAGAGTTGGACTGTGAGGAAAACTTAGTGCTGAAGAATTGATGTTTTGGAACTCTGGTGTTGGAAAAGACTCAAGAGTCCCTTGGACTGCAAGGAGATCCAACCAGTCCATTCTAAAGGAGATCAGTCCTGGGTGTTCATTGGAAGGACTAATGCTGATGCTGAAACTCCAATACTTTGGCCACCTCATGCAAAGGGTTGACTCATTGGAAAAGACTCTGATGCCAGGTGGGATTGGGGGCAGGAGGAGAAGGGGACTACAGAGGATGAGATGGATGGCTGGACGGCATCACTGACTCAATGGACATGAGTTTGAGTAAACTCTGGGAGTTGGTGATGGACAGAGAGGCCTGGCGTGCTGCGATTCATGGGGTTGCAAAGAGTCGGACATGACTGAGCGACTGACCTGAACCGAACTGAATGCATATATACGGAATCTAGAAAAATGGTACTGAAGAATTTATTTTTCAGGGCAGCAATGGAGAAACATGATACAGAGAATAGACTTGTGGACATGGGGAGGGGAGGATAGGGTGAGATGTATGGAAAGAGTAACATGGAAATTTACATTATGATATGTAAAACAGATAGCCAACCAGAATTTGCTATATGGCTGAGAAACTCAAACAGAGGCTCTGTATCAACCTAGAGGGGTGGGATGGGGTAGGTGATGGGAGGGAAGTTCAAAAGGGAGGGGATATATGTATACCTATGTCTGATTCAGGTTATGATTTGACAGAAAACAAAATTCTATAAAGCAATTATCCTTCAATAAAAAAAAGAAAATACTCTCTTCCCATAAGAAGCTGTCTATGCTGCAGAGTAATTCTTTGCAATCTCTTTAGGGACTCAGAAGTCTATTTCACTTGACTATACTCTGCCTTTCCAAATATGAACTTCAGGAAAGAGAAGGAAAATGCCATTTTCTTCCTTTGTATCCTCCTAAACATGTCTGCCCTGTTTTATTCACACAGTGGGTATCCAATTTATTTTGCTAACTGAAAGATAATATCATTATATAATAAAATTTTCTTTTCTCCACAGCAATTAAAGCAAAACAATGCCTAAAATCTGTCATGAAGCTTCCGAATATGATCTATTTAGTAATGATGATGAGTAATAGAAATAATTAGTTAGTCCATGATACAGGAGAATACTAATGAAGACAAAAAGTGTATTTTGACTAATCTGTTTTCTGAAATGTTCTTGGTAATAAGCGTTAGAATGGGGTCAAAGTCATTTCCCTTATTTGAAATGGAAAGGTAATTCTAATGCTTAGAAAAGAAAGCTTTGCAATCTTCCAGGAATTTTAATTTCTAAGCTGAAAATGCCTTAGCTCTTACATCTGGTAACAATGGTTATAATGCACAAATCAGTCTGCTATCAGTCTTTGGCTCTTTCACAAGTCAAAAGTGAAATATGGGTAACAGTAATATGAAAAATGTGATGCAATTCTCTGATCATATTTAAATGTTATTAAATTATGTTAAAGAGGCATGTTGATGGCAATGTTACATATTTCCACACCTGATAGTATTCTAATCAAAAGCAATTTTCCTCTGAAAAAGAAATAGGAAATGAAGTAGTTTAACTTAATTGAATAACTGATAAAAATAATCAATGGTACTTTAGTTTATCGTATGGATAAAGAAGTATAAATGATTTCCTATTTTCAGAAACATTGTAGTGAAATAGATGATGGGAATGGAATACAAAATACAGTTTGTAGATCCCTGTATGCTACTAAGAATCAAGTCACAAAATCATCTCACTTACAGAACCAGGCAAAAGCAATGGGACAAAGGTCACTGGTAAACAAAAGGACTATATAAGTGTCTGAAAGCTGCTTGATATATTTGATTATAGTCAATACCAATCAACCAAAATTTTGGCCTCCTTTGACAAGTTAAAAGTAGGGGGAAGAAAGGAATTAGCAGATATGACAGTGAGGAAGAAACCATTTTAAGTGTGGTATTTGGGGTATTTTTAAAAATTGGACTATAATTGCTTTACAATGTTGTGTTAGTTTCTGGTGTACAACATCATGAATTAGCTATACATATATAGATTATATATATATATATATATATATATATATATATATATATATGTTGACTTCCCTGGTGGCTCAGATGGTAAAGCATCTGTCTAGAATGCAGGAGACCTGGGTTCGATCTGTGGGCTGGGAAGATCACCTGGAGAAGGAAATGGCAATCCACTGCACGACTATTGCCTGGAAAATCCCATGGACAGAGGAGCCTGGCAGGCTATATANAATAGATGTTAAATGCAGAGTGAATGTAAAAAATTTATGTTAATTAAACAATGATATATAGTTAATCTGAAATTAAAATATTAACTTCCTTTATATCTATAGATTACATATTAGTTCAACTTTTGTCCATCATTATAAAGCAACACTATCAATATTACTTAGAAGAAAAATTGAGTAATTAATTAACTTAATATTAGTTTTAAATAATATAAAAAAAGAGTTTTTACATGCTTACTGGGAACTTATTATTAAAAAAAAAGTGGGACACACTTTTCTGTCCACAGGATATCTTTCATATTTCTGATTGATTATTATTCAAGTTCCACAATAAGAAAAAATATGTTCCTAATAAATTTGAGGATCAGAATATCAATCAATATATTTGCCAATTATGTTTCCTTTTATGTGTCTATAACAAGACAAGTTTTTGACCCAACTACAGCTGGCACATCCAGATACCTTCTACTGTGAAGAGGTAAGAAAACTTTGTATCAATTTTAAAATACAAAATTTGGCATCAAGCAGACACCTGAGAGAGAACAAAACTGAGACACAGTCATTTTCCTACAGTTCTTAGAACATTTATTATAATGCCTGAGATGATCATAGCTGAGATCAGTGAGCTGAGAAAGACTCACTAAAAGTCTACATGAGGAAGGATCAGATACCTAAGCTAACCGCTGGGTCCTAAATAGCTGTTCTTTTATACACTTTGAGGCTCAACAAATGACTAGGTCAAAGTCTTGTGATCTCCCTACCACATGTGCTTGCTTTCCATATAATAGCAGTACTTCTGGGTAGCCTTTATGAAGTATAACAGTGAGATATATGGCCCACCACATATATAGTATATATGTACTATGCACTTACACCTATAATTTAAATACTACATTGCATTTTATTTTTCTCTGTTATTTATAGTGTTGTAGTCATAAATTTGAATGTAGAACTTTGCACATACACGTTTGAATTTCTGTATTACTGATTTTCAGAAATGGAGCTAAGGAACTGTTGAATATGAAAGACAGCTTAATCCAATTTACTTTTCTTTCCTAACATTTGTGCTTCTTATTTAATATGTTTCTTCCACTTATTTAGAAATGGACACATTAAATTCATATTCTGATTTGGAATATAACCTCTGAAAAATCTCTTGATATATTTTCACTACCTAGAATATAAGTTCTGCATTGTGATATTTCAGGTTTCTTTTTTTTTTTTAACACATTTTAAATGAAAACAGTTTGGATTTTTGTTTCCAGGAAACGCATACTGAATATGACTTGTTTAGCTCTCTAATGAGTGACTCATGCATTATGGCACTATTTCTACATTAACTACAGAAATGTGTAGGTGGCTTATTAGAAGTAAAGCACATGATAGAGCTTTTCATGCAGATTTCACAAGTGTATCATAAATGGCATGGTCAATTTTCTGGTTGGTTTTCATATAAAGAGAAAAAACAAACACTTTTTATTTAAATATGCTGCTGAAATTGTTCTAACTTTGAATAGGAATCATTATTTAAAGTATGTTTTATAGATTAACACTCCTTTTGTCCAGCTGTCCCTCATGGAATGCTGAAATATCTTATACGTACTGCCCGATCTAGGATTTTGGCTCTAGATGCTTGATTCACAAATGTGTCCCCTCAACTATTTATATTTCTCTTGTATGCTTGCTTCCTTTGTTTTAAGTGACCTCCCTGAACTTGACAACATAACTCACTTTTAGAATCAACAGTCCTTCTCATGTCTCTAGTTCAGAACATTGTCTATTCTAATCCTACAGAGTTACTAATCTTGATATTCATCTGTTCTTGTTATTCAGTCACTAAGTCATGTTCGACTCCTTGTGAGCCCCATGGACTGCAGCAAGACTTGCTTCTCTGTCCTTCATTATCTCTTAGAGTTTGCTCAAACTCATGTCCATTGAGTCAAAGATGCCATCCAACCATCTTATCCTCTGTTGCCCCCTTCTCCTCCTGCCCTCAATTTCTACCAGGGTCAGGGTTTTTTCCAGTGAATCAGCTCTTCACATCAGATGGCCAAAGTATTGTAGCTTTAGCCTTAGCACCAGCCCTTCCAATGAATATTCAGGGTTGATTTCCTTTAGGATTGACTGCTTTGATCATCTTGATCTCTAAGGGACTCTCAAGAGTCCTCTCCAGTACCACAATTCAAAAGCATCAATTCTTTAGTACTCAGCCTTCTTTTTGCTCCAAATCTCACATCCATACATAACTATTGGAAAAACCATAGTTTGACTATATGGACCTTTGTAGGAAAGTGATGTTTCTGCCTTTTAATATACTGTCTATGTTTGCCATAGCTTTTCTTTCCAGGAGCAAGCATTTTTAATTTTGTGGCTGCAATCACCACCCACAGTGATTTTGGAACCCAAGAAAATAAAATCTCTCACTGTTTACACTTTTTCTCCACGTATTTGTCATGAAGAAATGGGACCAAATGCCATTATCTTAGTTTTTTGAATGCTGAGTTTTAAGACAGTTTTTTTCATTCTCCTCTTTAGCCCTCACCTTTGAAGGAGAGTGGGATTTGACTACAGAACTCTCACAGGACTGGGGGAAACAGAGACCCTTGGAGGGCACAAACAAAATCTTGTACACACCAGGAACCAAGGGAAAGGAGCAGTGATCCAATGATTAACATATAATATTAAAAAAGACAAGTAAGCTTTCTAGGCTTAGGCCTGAAAATAATGAACATATATTGATCTGTCTACATCCTAAGCCAATTGTGAGGATTAATTAAGAATAATTTCCTTTGTATTAGGTAAGTGATATAGAGGTACTTGATGCTTTTGAATTGCAGTGTTGGAGAAGACTCTTGAGAGTCCCTTGGACTGCAAGGAGGTCCAACCAGTCCATCCTAAAAGAGAACAGTCATGGGTGTTCATTGGAAAGACTGATGCTGAAGCTGAAACTCCAAAACTTTGGCTACCTCATGCAAAGAGTTGACTCATTGGACAAGACCCTGATGCTGGGAGGGATTGGGGGCAGGAGGAGAAAGGAATGACAGAGGATGAGATGGCTGGATGGCATCACCGACTCGATGGACATGAGTCTGAGTGAACTCCGGGAGTTGGTGATGGACAGGGAGGCCTGGCGTGCTGCGATTCATGGGGTTGCAAAGAGTTGGACACTACTGAGTGACTGAACTGAACTGAACTGATACAGGTACTTTCCTAAGCACTTGATGGATGTTTATGAAGTAGGAAGAACTTGCCATTTTATTCCAGTTTTAAGAAATATAAAATTAAGTATCAAAAGGTTGAATAATCAATATGAGATACTGATCAGAAAAATATGCAAGATTTTTGATTTCCATTCTAAATTGCATTTTCCTTGTTCAAAACACAGGAAGGCTTAACCAAGGACAACATTAATTTCAGATTATATTTGATAGTGACCATGATGATAACTTGGACTACAAGAAGACCAAATCAGGCAATCCTAAAGGAAATCAGTCCTGAATATTCATTGGAAGGACTGATGCTGAAGCTAAAGCTCCAATACTTTGGTCACCTGATGCAAAGAACAGACTCATTGGAAAAGATCCTGATGCTGGGAAAGATTGAAGGCAGGAGGAGAAGGGGACAACAGAGGGTGAGATGGTTGGATGGCATTACCAATTCGATGGAAATGAGTTTGAGCAAGTTCCAGGAGTTGTTGATGAACAGGGAAGCCTGGGGTGCTGCAGTCCATGGGGTCTCAAAGAGTTGGTCTCAACTGAGTAACTGAACTGAACTGAATTGAACTGATGATGGTAACTTTCACAGTACTTAGAAATTTGCTTTAGTGTTATGAATGGATTTAAACTTCTCATCTCTTTCTACATACACACACACACATACATGCGCGCACACACATACACACACACACACACACACATCTTATGGACTAAAACAAATACTGAGGGCTTTTTAAAATGTCATTAATAAAAATATTGGGTGAACCCAAAGGTTGTTTGGGTTTTTTTCTATAACATCTTACAGAAAAAGTCTGAACAAACTTTTTGGTCAACCCAATATTGTAATTCATTCCGATTTTTTATCTGTAGAAATATTTTCTGAGGCACTGACATAATTTTATTAGCACCTCCTCTCACACGGATGGCAGCAGCCTTTCAAAAATCATCTTTTCAAAGTGACTATGCAGTGATGGAAAGGTGCCATTTGCTCTACCACATTAAAATCTTCATTTTCCCCTTCATATGGGCAATGCTGTCCCAGATGCCAAGCTGGGAACCTCAGTGCCCCCACAGCAGCAGCTGGTTCCTTGGCAGCCTCATTAAGTGAACTACCTTGGCCCCCTTAATGTGGTCCGTAGGTCTCACATGCCATTATGCTTCTGATAGCTGCCCTGGGCTACTGTGTGCTTTGGCCTAATTTGTCCCCTTGACTGATATGTTTCCATAGATTTCCTTAATTTTACTAACTTGTTAATTAGGTTAATGTTTCTTGTACACATGAAAAATCATCTGTGGGATGAAATGAAATCTATCATTATTTTACATCTCAATTCATTTTGAGATTAGTGCTTATTAAAATCCCAGTGTGGAAAAAGTATTTTCCCACCACCAATTCTCAAACTAAAAAGAAATATAATTTATGTAATTTATATGTAATAATAATGATCAGCTCAAACCTTTCTTTGAGAAGGGAACTCAATTCTTAACCATAGGAAAAGAGGGACTACCAAATTTATCTGTTGGCATTTCCTTTTTCCTATTAAATCACTTACTATAGTGTCTGAGAATTCGTAACATTTAGGATAAAAATTTAAAAAAAAGAAAAAACAGGTAAACTTACCAATACATTAATCATATAGCTCTAAAGTATCTAATAACAAAATGACAAATAAACCTTTCCAATGGCTAGCTACTAGGTTTGGAGGGAAAATGTCCTGAAGTAATTATACATGGCATCCTGTGCAGTAGCAAATGGCTGTGCAGGTGGTCAGGGACCTAAGAAAGAAAAGTTCAGAAGATCGAAATGTGGTTTGGGGTAAAGAGATGAGACTGGACAGAAGTTTTTTCTTAAGGAAATAGTATGGTTTTGCCTTTTTTGTCTACAAAGCCTCAACCAGCATGACTCTGCAAATTTAAAAAGTGTTTGCTCAAATTGTATGGGATCTCATATAACATCACATACCTCACATCTAACCTGAACTGTAGTCCACCAGGCTCCTCTGTCCATGGAATTCTCAAGGGAAGAATATTGGAGTGAGGAGCCATTTCCTTCTCCAGGGTATCTTCCTGACTCAAGGATCAAATTCATGTCTCCTGTATTGCAGGTGGATTCTTTATCATCTGAGCCACCATGGGAGTCCCCTCGTGCAGCTGAGGGGCCTATAATAGGAGTATGCAGGAGGTATGAAGTGAGCCAATGAGCATAGGATACTCTGTCACTTCACCTTAAATCTGTTGTCCTAGTAGAGCATTGGAATAGCCTATTAAAGATAAAGTCGAAGCACCAACTCAGTTGGGATATCATTGCCAAGAAGTAATGATATACATATTGAGCCAAAGAATTTTCTATGGTAATATTTCCAATTGGGAAAACACATAGGTTTTCAAACCAAGGAGAAGAAGTAAAAGTGACCCTATAGAATTTCACATCCTGATTGCTGAAGGAGAAATACTTTCACCAAAGGATGCAGCAAAAGTCTCACTCAGTATAATCTACAGCTCTTGCCTGTAAATCAAGTAATTTTTAAGTTGTATATGGAATATTGAGGAATGCATGTTACAAAGACTTTGGAGTATGGTACCAGTCATTTACTAGCATTCACTCTTGACATAGCAAATAGTCAAATTATTGGCTGATCACTTAGACCCTGTGGAGGTTTGATATTACCTTTGTTAGAGTCTATTTGTGTAATGCTGGGGTGTTTATGTTCTTGTTCAGTTGCTAAGGAATGTCTGACTCTGCGACCCCATGGACTGTAGCACACCAGACTTCCCTGTCCTTCACTATCTCTGGGAGTTTGCTCAAACTCATGTCCATTGAGTGCTGTCCATTATAACTTATTCAGCTCAAAAGTCAACCTCTATTTCACCTTCACTTTCAACGACTGAAATCTCTGCCCTGTCTTTTCAGCTTTCCATCTGACCCTTTGTTCTGGATGCATTGATATCTCCCTGAACACATATGTAACTCAGTGTTCAACCAACAATTTGAAAGGAATTTTAAACAAATATTTGGTGGGTCCCCCTGCTGGAAATCTTTTGCAGGATTTCTTTCCTTAGTTTCTAGCTGATTTCATAGCCCTAAACTCTGCCTCTTCAAGACTGCCTTACCCATGTTGTTCAGACTCAGGGGTGCTCTCAGGAAAAAGCGACCCAGAGGTAAATCTTACTTTGTGTGCTTTTATTCTTTCAAAGGCAAAATATCCTTCAGTTTCTGTCTATTTTTTGGTATTCTACCATAACATGATATCATTTTTATTAAATATTTGTCCAGAATTTACAGAATTATGTATAATTTTAATTGCATAAATCATATTATTAGCTAGAACTATTTATCAATTATTGAACAGACCCCAGTGTTCATCACAGCACTGTTTAGAGCAGCCAGGACATGGAAGCAATCTAGATGTCCATCAGCAGATGAATGGATAAGAAAGCTGTGGTACATATACACAATGGAGTATTACTCAGACATTAAAAAGAATACATTTGAATCAGTTCTAATAAGGTGGATGAAACTGGAGCCTATTATACGGAGTGAAGTAAGCCAGAAAGAAAAACACCAATATAGTATACTAACACATATATATGGAATTTAGAAAGATGGTAATGATAACCCTGTATGCAAGACAGAAAAAGAGACACAGATGTATAGAACAGTCTTTTGGACTCTGTGGGAGAGGGAGAGGGTGGGATGATTTGGGAGAATGGCATTGAAACATGTATAATATTATATATGAAATGAATCGCCAGTCCAGGTTCAATGCAGGATACTGGATGCTTGTGGCTGGTGCACTGGGACGACCCGGAGGGATGGTACGGGGAGGGCAGAGGGAGGAGGGTTCAGGATGGGGAACACATTTATACCTGTGGTGGATTCATGTTGAAGTATGGCAAAACCAATACAATATTGTAAAGTAACTAACCTCCAATTAAAATAAATAAATTTAAAAAAAGAAATGCCATTTAATTCATTTTTATCATTCTAATATCTTAATTTTGTTAGTTTCAAGTTGGATATAGAAAACAATCTTTGTATTTTTGTAAAGGTAAAATTAATTTAGAAAATTTGCCAGTGGGATGGTATGGGGAGGGAGGTGGAAGAGGGGTTCAGGATGGGGAACACATGTACACCCATGGCAGATTTATATCAATGTATGGCAAAACCAATACAATATTGCAAAGTAATTAGCCTCCAATTAAAATAAATAAATTTATATTTTTTAAAAAAGAAAATTTGTTACCCAAATGATGGCCAAAAAGTAGAAAGTATGGCAAACCAGAATTTAGTACACCTAGGCTAGGGGTGCAAACCTAGGAGACAGCATTACTGGATCCCAGGGGCTAGGGTTATCCAGCAGAAGCAAGAACTCATTGGGCTACTCTAAAAAGTTTTGACAACATGAGGGAGATTCAGCTGCTTCCAAATATATTGCCTGGGTCAGAGTGAAAGAGAAATACCAAGGCTTTCCTCATCCTCCTGTCCTCAAGTTCCTGTTAGTACCTTCCATTGGCTGAACCCAGCAGAAAGTTGACTGATAAAGGAACTTGGAAATGGCAAGGGAGTCTACAGATATCATCTGCCCTGCAATACTTAATAGAACAAGATAAGGACAAGAAAGAGATCAGAAATCAAACAATATCAGAAGAAAAGTCATTTACCAATGTTCTCTTAAAAAAGTGTTTCTGAGATTATCCAAAAAATTATAATTTGCATGTTCAATTTATATGAATTTAAAGTTATGAAATAGTTTTTTT
>SJYQ01004566.1:185021-211807 GCA_006410935.1 Redunca redunca | reverse complement strand
ATATATATATATATATATATATATATACACACACCTCATATGTACAACTTTCTTTGCTCTTCTTTCCTTCTTGCATCTTACAGCTCAGTGGATGTGTTTATATCACAAGCATGTGCTTTAGAATTTCTTTAGTGAGACTCTGCTTGTGGCAAATGATTTTATTCTGAAACGATTTATGTTTAACCTTACGTTGTGAAAAGTTTTGACTTTTGATTGTTTCCTTTCTTTCTTTAGCACACTAAAAATAGCATTCCATTGTTTTCTGGCATCCATTGTTAATATTGAAAGTCATGTTGTCAGTCTATCTTTTGCTCCTTTGAAGCACATAAATATGAAAATACACCAATAAATGCAATTCACAAGCTATATATAATTTTTGGATTCCACTTATGGACCAGTCAAGGAGGTTGTGCACAAGATTATCTCACATACTATAGAAAGAAGGGGTTTCTATGAGGCAAGAGATTTAAAAAACTGCACATCTTTCATTTGGAAGATAGTCTAATATGTATAGTCCATATCTCCCGGTGGCTCAGACAGTAAAAGGTCTGCCTATAGTGCAGGAGACCTGGCTTGGATCCCTAGTTTGGGATGATCCCTTGGAGAAGGAAATGGCAACCCACTCCAGTATTCTTGCCTGGGAAATCCCATGGACAGAAGAGCCTGGCAGGCTACAGTTCATGGGGCCGCAGGAGTCTGACATGACTGAGTGACTATAACATAATATATATAGCTCTTCACACTGGGCTTCTCAACTGCTATACTGGTCAAATAAAATATGAACCAACATGAAAGCTCTTATACTGCTCAGTCATGTCTGACTCAGTCAACGGACTGCAGCACACCAGGCTTCCCTGTCATTCACCAACTCCCGGAGCTTATTCAAATTCATGTCCATTGAGTCGGTGATGCCATCCAACCATCTCCTCCTGCCTTCAATCTTTCCCAGCATCGGGGTCTTTTCAAATGAGTCAGTTCTTCACATCAGGTGGTCAAAATACTGGAATTTCAGCTTCAGCATCAATCCTTCTAATGAATATTCAGGACTGATCTCCTTCAGGATGGACTGGTTGGATCTCCTTGCAGTCCAAGAGACTCTCAAGAGTCTTCTCCAACACCACAGATACTCAGTAAAACTACTTTATTTTTCCCTTGAGTATTTTTATATATTTTATGTTTATTCATATAATGCAGAATGAGCATTGTAATGTCATAATTTGTTGAGAAAACAGCAATGCTGTAGATTAGCTTTTCATTTTCCCGTATTTCAGCTAAAGATTTTCTCCTCTTTTCATTTCCATTCATTTTAAGAAGTAATTTTACCAAAATAAAAAAGTGAGGTATATAAAATAATGTCAGATAGCAATGATTTTTTAGAACTTACTTCTAGTTACCTGCTCATTTTTATTTATATCAGAATGTGTTTCAGCAGAGCATAGCAGAAACAAAAATATCTTGATATGAATATCCTAAAATACACTGTAATAAGATTAAGCAATTCTGACATCAGTTATGAAGGGACATTAATCCAAAAATCATTTCTCAATCAATTTGCACGAATTGTCTTTAGTCCCACAGATAGTTGGATCTGACACTTTCTTGCCTGTATTAGAATTCTCTACCCAATGGAATTGTAGGCATGAGCTAATTTTTCACATAAACCAAACACTATAATTATAAATATGCACAGCAGTGATGAATTATGAAGAATGTAAACTAAAAAAATGCTTTTTTCTCAATACCTAATATATATTTATTAATTGTTTATCCTGGTAACTACAGGTGAAAAACTAGACAAGTCTTGGCATAATGCAATAGAATTTTGTGTGTTAATTTGTGATAGAAACTTCCAAACCAAAAGTTCAATAAAATTACAGTCAGTTACATTGGTTTTCTAGTTGCTTGGCCATGAAAACATTATGAACAAGAGATGTCAGATAGGTTTTACTTTGCTTTCCTACTCGAGAAGACAATGCTGACAAGAGCTCTACATTGAGGAGAATGTGAGGTAAAATAACAATGAACCAGCTTTTCAAAAGGCCATCAGCTAATTTTTCATTTGCCATGAAAATTGGTCATGAATAACTCAAATTTCCTTGCAGTTCTTATATACAACTGAAATTTTAATAATAGTATTTGTTATGTACTTTGTTTTCTTAGATATTTTGCAAGAATTTCCAATCAATGCAGTGGCCATTTATTTTGGGGTGGGGGTGGGGGATGGGAAACTTTTGCTAATTTCTGTTATCCAAACAGCCATAGATGATTAATTTAAACCAACTGTGGCAATTTCATTCACTTTACTAGAGATAAGTTTAGACAAAGTTATGTTATTAAATACTGGGCAATAAGACTTAAATCAGGGTCTGCTAGGATGCTTTTTGAAATGGGTAAAGAGGGAGAAAGTCAGACAGACAGATAGAGATGGATATTGAAAGCAACAGCCTCTTTTACCTTTCAATATTGTCTGATCATATGCCCTGAAGTAATTACAGCCAACCTGAACCAATAATTGTTTCAGAAACAAAATTGAAACTTCAGAGGTAGCAAATTGTAAAAATTTAAACAAGGTGGATAACTGAAAATGTGTTTGAGCCTTTGAGTTTATCAATTTTGGATCCATCACAATTTGGAATTTTTAAAATGTGAGTTTATAAATTTTGTTATTGCTTAAATAACTTGAAGTGGATTTTCTGCTAACTGCAGATGTTTGCTAACTCTTGCACCTTGCTAAAGAAATGAGAAAGCAATGAACTATAAGGAATAAGGAATTAAGTTATAACCCCCAGTTACTTGGGATAAATCCAAGATGTAATCAAAGATGTCTAAATAATAAAATAAAATAAATAAAATAAAATAAAATACTCAAAAAAAAAAAAAGATGTCTAAATATGTCTGTATCTAAAGCTTTGACTCATTTCAATGTACCATGGAAACTAGTTCACATACTGCCATAGTGGACCTTGTTGAGGTACACCAAGAAAATAGGCATACATTAAAATATATCCTTCTCAGATTATCTAAAATCAAATTTTGAAACTGGTACCTTAGTTTATTTGGAATGATTCTTAATGCAATTAAAAGTATAACTCACTGGGTCTGGATTATAGTCTTAATTACCACAAAAGATAAATGGAACCCACTCCAGTGTTCTTGCCTGGAGAATCAAAGGGACAGGGGAGCCTGGTGGGCTGCCATCTATGGGGTCGCACAGAGTCAGACACGACTGAAGTGACTTAGCAGCAGCAGCCACAAAAGAGGAAAATTTTGCTTATGGAAATGTTCTGGATTGCTACAAGGATACACAGTGTCTCCAGTACCACACACTGTTCTGATCATTAGCTTTACATTTTAAAACAGATAAATTAATTGGTTTTCAGTATATCCTATCTTGGAAAGTGAGGTTTATTTGTTAAAAAAAATTCAGTCTGCTTTTAGAAATTTTTAAACATTTCAGTGAAGCATATGTTATAAATTTTTAAGCTTGCTCCAAGGCAAAACAATCATCTCTTCATAGCATCCTTTCCTTTATTTCCCTATCATCACTCTTAAAGAAAGCTTTTGTATATTTAAAGTCAGAGGCTTTTGCAGATAATGAATACAATGATAGGGTTTTTGCTTTGTTGTTTCTTTTTCATTATCTGGAAGAAAAATGTAAAATATAGTAACAAAATCATTTAACTATTTTCTCCAGATTCACTGTTTTATCACTTTTTACTGCTATAATTTAAACAATTGCCCCTAGTATTTTGCAAAAGTGTTCCTTCACACTTAAATGTTACTAATAAAATTTAGGGATTAGGATTCAATTATTATTAACAGTTTATTTAACTGGATTAGACTACTAATTTTCCCTTTGTTCTGCAAATATTTTATTTTTTGCTTCCCATTATGTTTGTTATAGGACATAAAATGTTTATTATATTACCTAAATAAAGAACATAGAAAACTGGCGGGGGGTGGGGAATGTTAGCACAAAATCTAAAGAATTTGCGTTGTAAATCAGAAAACTGGTTTTGAATTTGCAGGCTGTCATCTTTGAATCCTGTGTTCCTCCCACTGGCTTTTCCCAGCGTCAAATAAACTGTTTCACATACTTTCATTTCTCCTGCTCTGTTAGTTTGTAATTCCAGTTGGGAGTGACTCTGTCCTGTAAGAGAATGGGGTTTATTTTGGGGGGTGAGATAGTCAGGGATTATAAATATTTGGACAGTTTTCTCCTTCTAGATCTCCCTGGTCTTTGATAGTAACAAAAATGCCAAGGTCTCCTCAAGAAATTGAAAGATTGGCAATGAACACATTTTGAAATCCATGAACTACTAGTTCAGTGGACATTTCTGGGCCAACAATCATATGGATCTTACAGTGGCCATGACCACTGTTGGCTGAATAACAGCCACCCTGAGACACCAGCCCTAGACATGAGAACCTGTAAGTTTCATCTGAAAAGAAAGAAGCGTCTTTGCTAGTATCATTGAGTTAAGGATCTTGAGATTATCCTGGATTTTCTGGGTGTGCCCTGATAATAACAGAGTCTTTATAAGAGGAAAGTAGAGGGACAGTTGACACAACCTGAAGGCAACATGATCACAGGGGCAGAGACTGGAATTATGTGCTAAGCCAAGCAATGCCAGTGGCCTTCAGAACTGGAGACAAGGAAGAGATTACCTCCTAGAATCTCCAGAGCAAGAACAGCCTGACTGAAAGTTTGATTACAGGCAGTGTGAGATTTATTTTAGAGTTCTGGCTTCCAGAACAGTGAGAGAATGAATTTTTGTTGTTTTAAGTCATCAGGTCTATAATAATTTTTTACAGCAGCCACAGAAAATGAATACTATAGTATATCTATAATAAAGACATATGCTGAATTATTTTACAAATTCACATATTCTACTACATTTATGACTGTTTTTAAGAAACGGTAACTATCTGTGTCAATCATTCTTCAAGTATTCTAAATTTGGAAACCACAGGAATCATCTATATAGAGTAGTGATGGACGGTCCCTTTCTATTCCTTGTAAATACTGTAAATTTGTGCCCAGTTGTATCTGATTCTTTGCAACCCCATGGACAGTAGCCTGTCAGGCTCCTCTGTCCATGGAATTTTCCAGGCAAGAATATTGGAGTGGGTTGCCATTTCCTCATCCAGGGGATAGAACCCCTGGGTTAGACTCAGGGATAGAAAGCCTATCTCTTGCGTCTCCTGAATTTGCAGGCAAATTCTTTGCCACTGGTGCCACCTGGGAAGCTCTTTCCTGGTACTAAAGTAAAAGTAATTTGCAAATTAAATTATGAATTTAATTGTTTCCAAGATTACTTCCACTATAAGTATCTTATTCTTCATTTGCAATTTAGGTAAATATATTCATTAGGGATTCTTGACATCACTTTTTTGGTGATTTTTAAGTCCACACAATTTTTCTTACCTTTAAATGTCAAAAATACTGTATCAGGGAGGTTGTAAACATACACACACCATCCATATAAAAATAGGTTTATACTGGTATAATAACCTAACTATTTCCAAACTTTGTTTCAATTCTGATTGGCATAGAGGTAAATATTACATCTATATGGGGAGCATGATTCTATAAATATTCACAGAGATAATCCCTGCTCATACAGAAAAGAGGGTTTTATTTGTTTAAATAATAAGAATTAGGTTAAGATGTGTGGCTTGTATGTGACTTTTGTAGTTCTAATTGTGAGGCATTTCAAAGGGTTTTCAACCACTTCTCTTATTTCAGAATAATTTTCACATTATATCAAACAGTTCCATAAATTTTATATATATTTTTTTCTTTCTAAGTTTCTGAATGAGTTTAGACAAAATAATTACTTCACAAAGTTTGATTCTCAAAGAACAATCACTTTCAAACAGACTGGACATAAATTTTGTCATGTACTATGACTTACATTCACTGAATGATTCAGTCACTTCAGTCACTGTCATGTCTGACTGTGACCCCATGGACTGCAGCACTCCAGGCTTCCCTGTGCATCACCAACTCCCAGAGCTTGCTCATCACATCCATCTCATCCTCTGTAGTCCCCTTCTCCTCCTGCCTTCAGTCTTTCCAAGCATCAGGGTCTTTCCCAGAAGTCAGTTCTTCACATCAGGGGGTCAAAGCATTGGAGCTTCAGTATCAGTCCTTCCAATGAATATTCAAGACTGATTTCCTTTAGGATTGACTAGTTTGATCTCCTTGCAGTCCAAGGGACTCTCAAGAGTCTTCTCCAAAACCACAGTTTAAAAGCATCATTCTTTGGCACTCAGTTTTCTTTACAGTCCAACTTTCACATCTATACATGACTACTGGAAAAACCATTGCTTTGACTAGACAGAGCTTTTTTCAGGAAAGTAATGTCTCTGCTTTTTAATATGCTGTCTAGGTTGGTTATAGCTTTTCTTCCATGCAGCAAGCATCTTTTATTTTCATGGCTGCAGCCACCATCTGCAGTGATTTTGGAGCCCCCCAAAATAAAGTCTGTCACATTTTCATTGTTTTCTCATCTATTTGCCATAAAGTGATGGGACTGGATGCCATGATCTTCATTTTTTGAATGTTGAGTTTTAAAACAGCTTTTTCAATTCTTTCACTTTCAACAAGAGGCTCTTTAGTTCTTCTTCACTTTCTGCCATAAAGGTGGTATCCTCTGCATATCTGAGGTTACTGATATTTCTCCTAGCAATCTTGATTCCAGCTTGTGCTTCATCCAGCCCCGAATTTTGCATGAGGTACTCTGCCTATAAGTTAAATAAGCAAGGTGACAATATACAGCCTTGATGAACTCCTTTCCCAATTCAGAATCAGTCTGTTTTTCCATGTCCAGTTCTAACTGTTGCTTCTTGACCTGCGTACAGATTTCTCAGGGGCAGGTCAGGTGGTCAGGTATTCCTATCTCTTGAAGAATTTTCCACAGTTTGTTGTGATCTACACATTTGAAGCCTTTGGCATAATCATGAATCAGAAGTACATGTTTTTCTGAGACTCTCTTGCTTTTTTGGTGACCCAGTGGATGTTGGCAACTTGATCTCTGGTTTCTCTGCATTTTCTATATCCAGCTTGAATATCTGGAAGTTCACAGTTCATGTACTGTTAAAGCCTGGCTTGGAGAATTTTAAGCATTACTTTACTAACATATGAGATGAGTGCAATTGTGCTCATTGTTCAAAGAATGTTTGTACATTCTTTGGCACTGCCTTTCTTTGAGATTAAAGCCTCTTATCCTTATCTGTCAGAGGGCAGACAGAATGAAAACCACAATCACAGAAAACTAATCAAACTGATCACATGGACCACAGCCTTGTCTCACTCAATGAAACTATGAGCCATTGAATGGTTACTAGGAAAAAGAAGTTTATAAAAATCAAAATGAAATAAAGTAGCTTTCAGACATGAGATTGTGCAACTACATTATTGCATAGAAAGACTTCAGAAAATAAATTACAAAGTTTAAACCTAAATTATAAAAGTGAAACTAAAGAAAATTATAGGATGTAGTCAGACAGTCAAAGAAAACTACACACCTGAAAATTCCACTAAGTAAAAATTGCTATACACAGTTTGTTTTTCTGGTCATTTCATCACATTCAAACTTTTGAAAAGCAGTGAAAACTGCTGTACTTTTGCTTTTGTTTTTTATTTGTCTTTTGCATTCATGTACCTCTTGAGGAATAAAGAGAGTCCACCAATACCTATCATTTTATAAAAAAATTAAATCACATTTTCAACTGATATAATTGGTATAGTCAGGTGCTAGTTTATTCATTAAAGTTTCAAATTTTAATTATGAAATATTTTCAAACTTGAAATGCTATGTGTTCTATAGGAAGATCATTACTTTAGAACAAAAACTTGTACATATGTCAAATAGGAATCATTTTTGGAAGTCTAACTAAACTGAGAGTTACAGAAAGCTGCCAGGATTTTGTGTTAGAAGATTAAAGAGTCTGGCTGCAAACTTCAGAGGATCTAATTCTGTCCAACAATAGGGGAAAAAAATATATAAATTCCTTTATGTATTCTTTACTGGCTAACTCAGATGTCTCACAAAAAGAATTCAGTTAGAGTAAAAGAGAAATTTAAATTCTACCATGTTAATACTTGATATTCTTACAGTATGAATTCATCTCTGGCATATAATGATTTATTAAATGGAGAGTTTCCAAATACACAATGACATTTTACTTCAAGTATAATTTATCAGAGCTAATAACATTTTTGTAAGCCCTGAGTTTGACAGTCTATAAATTTAGATAAAAACCATTATTTATTTCCTATACTTTTGTCAGCTATTTTATGAACCTTATGGATCTAACTAAAAGTTATTCATGACTTATAAATTATAAACAAGTGTTAATTCACTTCAAAACTAGCAATGCAGCTGACAAAATGTTTTTAAGTTACAGTTGCCAGAAGAGTCCTAAGCATCTGAAGAAAAATTTCTTTGAAATTCAAGTACCACCCAGGGAAAATTTTCCATAAAAACCTATCCTGAAAGAAAAAAATCTGTAAATAATTTGCTTTACAGTAAAAACTGGAATATACTAAGAATGTAGCAGGAGAATATCTTATTTTTCAAAGAAATAAGCTTAAACTTGCAACATGCTTTAGAAGAAAAAATGGAAAACAAACAAACAAACAAAAAAACCCCACCAATTTGTTCAATGCTCTAGACACATTATGTTTTCTCCTTAAGTCCTTGGACAAATACTCTAAAAGCTTTGTACAGTGTTCTTCTTTTGCTTGGGTGTCTAGTCTTAACAGTCCCTATTCAACTACATCTCACTTCAGATGGCAGCTTGCATGTTTTGACTGATACTTTGTCACTGTATATGTAATTAAGTGACAAATCTGTGTTCTCACTGTATGCTTCACATAATCAAAATGTAGCAAATATTGCACTATTATAAATGTTATTTATATTACCTTTCCACAAGACCATTAAGTCCCTAATTTCAGGGAAAAGTAATCAGCAAATAAGAAGAATTTAATATTTATTGTATGGGTCATGAAGATCTTTATTGTACAGTTCTTCTGTGTATTCTTGCCACCTTCTTAATATTTTCTGATTCGGTTAGGTCCACACCATTTCTGTCCTTTATTGAGCCTATCTTTGCAAAAATATTCCCTTGGTATCTCTAATTTTCTTGAAGAGATCTCTAGTCTTTCCCATTCTGTTGTTTTCCTCTATTTCTTTGCACTGATCACTGAAGAAGGCTTTCTTATCTCTCCTTGATATTCTTTGGAACTCTGCATTCAAATGGGAATATCTTTTCTTTTCTCCTTTGCTTTTCGATTCTCTTCGTTACACAGCTATTTGTAAGGCCTCCCCAGAAAGCCATTTTGCTTTTTTGCATTTCTTTTCCATGGGGATGGTCTTGATCCCTGTCTCCTGTACAATGTTACGAAACTCCATCCATAGTTCATCAGGCACTCTGTGTATCAGATCTAGTCCCTTAAATCTATTTCTCACTTCCACTGTATAATCATAAGGGATTTGATTTAGGTCATACCTGAATGGTCTAGTGGTTTTCCCTACTTTCTTCAATTAAGTCTGAATTTGACAATAAGGAGTTCATGATCTGAGCCACAGTCAGATCCCAGTCTTGTTTTTGCTGACTGTATACAGCTTCTCCATCTTCAGCTGCAAAGAATACAACCAATTTGATTTCAGTGTTGACCATCTAGTGATGACCATGTATAGAGTCTTCTCTTGTGTTGTTGGAAGAGGGTGTTTGCTATGACCAGTGCGTTCTCTTGGCAAAACTCAATTAGCCTTTGCCCTGCTTTATTCCGTATTCCAAGGCCAAATTTTCCTGTTACTCCAGGTGTTTCTTGACTCCTACTTTTGCATTCCAGTCTCCTATAATGAAAAGGATATCTTTTTTTTGGTGTTAGTTCTCAAGGTCTTGTAGGTCTTCACAGAACCGTTCAACTTCAGCATCTTCAGCATTACTGGTTAGGGCATAAGCTTGGACCACTGTGATATCAAATGGCTTGCTGTAGAAACGAACAGAGATCATTCTGTCGTTTTTGAGACTGCATTCAAGTACTGCATTTGGGACTCTTTTATTGACCATGATGGCTACTCCATTTCTTCTAAGAGATTCCTGCCCACATTAGTAGATATGGTCATCTGAGTTAAATTCACCCGTTCCAGTCCATTTTAGTTTGCTGATTCCTAGAATGTCAACATTCACTCTTGCCATCTCCTGTTTGACCACTTCCAATTTGCCTTGATTCATAGACCTGACATTCCAGGTTCTTATGCAATATTGCTCTTTACAGCATCAGACCTTACTTCTATCACCAGTCACATCCACATCTGGGTATAGTTTTTGCTTTAGCTCCATCCCTTCATTCTTTCTGCAGTTATTTCTCCACTGATCTCCAGTAGCATATTCAGCACCTACCAACCTGGGGAGTCCCTCTTTTGGTATCCTATCATTTTGCCTTTTCATACTGTTCACGGGGTTCTCAAGGCAAGAATACTGAAGTGGCTTGCGATTCCCTTCACCAGTGGACCATATTCTGTCAGACCTCTCCACCATGACCCGACCGCCCTGGGTTGCCCCGCGGGCATGGCTTAGTTTCATTGAGTTATACTAGGCTGTGGTCCTAGTGACAGTGTACAGCCTTGACGTACTCCTTTTCCTATTTGGAACCAGTCTGTTGTTCCTTATCCAGTTCTAACTGTTGCTTCCTGACCTGCATACAGATTTCTCAAGAGGCAGGTTAGGTGTTCTGGTATTCCCATCTCTTGAAGAATTTTCCACAGTTTATTGTGATCCACACAGTCAAAGGCTTTGGCATAGTCAATAAAGCAGAAACGGATGTTTTTCTGGAACTCTCTTGCTTTTTCCATGATCTAGTGGATGGTGGCAATTTGATCTCTGGTTCTTCTGCCTTTTCTAAAACCAGCTTGAGCATCTGGAAGTTCACGGTTCACGTATTGCTGAAGTCTGGCTTGGAGAATTTTGAGCATTACTTTACTAGCATGTGAGATGAGTGCAATTGTGCAGTAGTTTGAGCATTCTTTGGCATTGCCTTTCTTTGGAATTGGAATGAAAACTGACGTTTTGCAGTCCTGTGACCACTGCTGAGTTTTCCAAGCTTGCTGGCATATTGAGTATAGCACTTTCACAGCATCATCTTTCAGGATTTGAAATAGCTCAACTGGAATTCCATCACCTCCACTAGCTTTGTTTGTAGTGATGCTTTCTAAGACCCACTTGACTTCACATTCCAAGATGTCTGGCTCTAGATTAGTGATCACATCATCATGATTCTCTGGGTCATGAAGATCTTTTTTGTATAGTTCTTCTGTGTATTCTTGCCACCTCTTCATAATATCTTCTCCTTCTGTTAGGTCCAGACCATTTCTGTCCTTTATCGAGCCCATCTTTGCATGAAATGTTCCCTTGGTATCTCTAGTTTTCTTGAAGAGATCTCTAGTATTTCCCATTCTGTTGTTTTCCTCTATTTCTTTGCATTAATCGCTGAAGAAGGCTCTCTTATCTCTTCTTATTATTCTTTGGAACTCTGCATTCAGATGCTTATATCTTTCCTTTTCTCCTTTGCTTTTCGCCTCTCTTCCTTTCAGTCATTTGTAAGGCCTCCCCAGAGAGCCATTTTGCTTTTTTGCATTTCTTTTCCATGGGGATGGTCTTGATCCCTGTCTCCTGTACAAAGTCATGAACCTCATTCCATAGTTCATCAGGCACTCTCTCTCTCAGATATAGACCCTTAAATCTATTTTTCACTTCCACTGTATAATCATAAGGGATTTGATTTATACCATTCATACCTGAATGGTCTCGCGGTTTTCCCTACTTTCTTCAATTTAAGTCTGAATTTGGCAATAAGGAGTTCATGATCTGAGCCACAGTCAGCTCCCGGTCTTGTTTTTGTTGACTGTATAGAACTTCTCCATCATTGGCTGCAAAGAATATAATCTATCTGATTTTGATGTTGACCATCTGGTGATGTCCATGTGTAGCATCTTCTCTTCTGTTGTTAGAAGAGGGTGTTTGCTATGACCAGTGCGTTTTCTTGGCAAAGCTCTATTAGTCTTTGCCCTGCTTCATTCCACATTCTGAGGCCAAATTTTCCTGTTACTCCAGGTGTTTCTTGACTTCCTACTTTTGCATTCCAGTCTCCTATAATGAAAACGACATCTTTTTTGGGTGTTAGTTCTAAAAGATCTTGTTCCAAATAGGAAAAGGAGTACGTCAAGACTGCATATTGTCACCCTGCTTATTTAACTTATATGCAGAATACATCATGAGAAACGCTGGACTGGACGAAACCCAAGCTGGAATCAAGATTGCTGGGAAAAATATCAATAACTTCAGATATGCAGGTGATACCACCCTTACGGCAGAAAGTGAAGAGGAGCTAAAAAGCCTCTTGATGAAAGTGAAAGTGGAGAGTGAAAAAGTTGGTTTAAAGGTCAACATTCAGAAAACAAAGATCATGGCATCTGGTCCCATCACTTCATGGGAAATAGATGGGGAAACAGTGGAAACAGTGTCAGACTTTATTTTGGGGGGCTCCAAAATCACTGCAGATGGTGACTGCAGCCATGAAATTAAAAGACACTTACTCCTTGGAAGAAAAGTTATGACCAACCTAGATAGCATATTCAAAAGCAGAGACATTACTTTGCCAACTAAGGTCCGTCTAGTCAAGGCTATGGTTTTTCCTGTGGTCATGTATGGATGTGAGAATTGGACTGTGAAGAAGGCTGAGTGCCAAAGAATTGATGCTTTTGAACTGTGGTGTTAGAGAAGACTCTTGAGAGTCCCTTAGACTGCAAGGAGATCCAACCAGTCCATTCTGAAGGAGACCAGCCCTGGGATTTCTTTGGAAGGAATGGTGCTAAAGTTGAAACTCCAGTACTTTGGCAACCTCATGCAAACAGTTGACTCATTGGAAAAGACTTTGATGCTGGGAGGGATTGGGGGCAGGAGAAAAAGGCTACGACAGAGGATGAGATGGCTGGATGGCATCACTGACTCAATGGACGTGAGTCTGGGTGAACTCCGGAAGTTGGTTATGGACAGGGAGGCCTGCCGTGCTGCAAATCATGGGGTCGTAAAGAGTCAGACACGACTGAGTGACTGAATTGAACTGTAGGTAGTGAAAGTAAAATTTGATAGTGAGTCCTTGGCTTGGTTTCCAGGCCTCCATTTATTTTTAAAGTTCAATCTGAGATTTTTTATGAAAAATTCGAAGCAAATTTTTATGAAATTTCTATGAAAAAGCAAAACTATTTTTTTTAAAGAAAGCTTATGTCATTAATCACTATTCCTGCTCTAAATAATCAGGCCATTATTAACAAAAGCAGATTACTTTTACTATAATTATCTTTATTTATAAAAAATGGGGGTAACTGTAAAAGAAAAAAAATTATGTTTGTGCTTTTGTACGGATAAGGCAATGGCAACCCACTCTAGTACTCTTGCCTGGAAAATCCCATGGATGGAGGAGCCTGGTAGGCTGCAGTCCATGGGATCGCTAAGAGTGGGACATGACTGAGCGACTTCACTTTCACTTTTCACTTTCCTGCATTAGAGAAGGAAATGGCAACCCATTCCAGTGTTCTTGCCTGGAGAATCCCCGGGACCGTGGAGCCTGGTGGGCTGCTGTCTATGGGGTCGCACAGAGTTGGACACGACTGAAGTGACTTAGCAGTAGCAGTGCCTTTGTATATATGGATTCTAATTCTGTTAACTGTCTGAGGTTTTGTTGTATACCTGTAAACTGGACTAGACTCTGAATTCCTCTAGTTTCCTTAAATAGCTGGCTGCAACTCTTCAAAATAACATTTCTAATTTTCCCCCACTTTTAAGAACATAGATTGCCCTTGCATTTTTTGCGGGGGGGCCGGGGGAAGGGACTGTTAAGTAGTTAGAATGGAAAAGGAGTTCAGAATGGCAGTGGCTAAAAGACAAAGAAGGGAAAACATAGCCCAGGAAAATAGAACAAAGGAAGGTCTGAGGACTGGAGTGAGAGCATCAGGTAAAACAAACAGCCCTCCTGGCTAGACCAATTTACATAGGGTAGGCTCAGGGGGAGGAGAGAAACATAAAAAGAGGAGCCAAAATTGAGCCTCAATGCAATGCTTCTCTTCTCTTTGTGTCTTTTGGGTCAGCCTGCCCTCGTGCCTCCAGGATGTACTTTCCTTTGCTTGCTAAATAAAACAGCTGTAACACTGATCCATCCATGCTTCAATTTTTTGCTGCAGTGAAACAGAACCAAGGAAATTACAAACGCCCCCAAAATCTATGTGCCATTTCCTGGATTTAACCTGGCTGAAACAACTTTGGCTTGGCCCCTATAATGTAGAGGCCAAGCACAGCAGAAGCCTAACTCGGTGAAAGCTCCCATGGTGGAAGTTGAAAGCAAAGAAAACCCAGCACAATGGAAGTGAAAAGAAGCCCAACCTGCTGGAAACCAGGACAGCAAAAACAAACTCAGAGAAAGCTCACACAGCTCAGTCTCAGAAAGCACTGAAGAAGAAAAGTTATCACCAACCTAGATAGTATACTCAAAAGCAGAGACATTACTTTGCTGACTAAGGTCCATCTAGTCAAGGCTATGGTTTTTCCAGTGGTCATGTATGGATGTGAGAGTTGGACCGTAAAGAAGGCTGAGCGCCGAAGAATTGATGCTTTTGAACTGCGATGTTGGAGAAGACTCTTGAGAGTCCCTTGGACTGCAAGGAGATCCAACCAGTCCATTCTAAAGGAGATCAGTCCTGGGTGCTCATTGGAAGGACTGATGCTAAAACTGAAACTCCAATACTTTGGCCACCTCGTGCGAAGTGTTGACTCATTGGAAAAGACCCTGATGTTAGGAGGGATTGAGGGCAGGATTAAAAGCGGATGACAGAGGATAAGATGGCTGGATGGTATCACCGACTAGATGGACATGAGTTTGAGTAAACTCAGGGAGTTGGTGATGGACAGGGGGGCTGGTGTGCTGCAATTCATGGGGTTGCAAAGAGTCGGACATGACTGAGTGACTGAACTGAACTGAAAACACACTGTGCTTGGTTTTAGGACACAATGAAGCTCAGACTCCTGATGTCTCATTGCAAAAAAATTCAGTGAAAGCACAGTGATAGGTAAGAGGTGGATTTGTCTGGATTCAGAGAGAGGGACACTCCAAGAGTGTGGACCATCACAGAGGGAAGTTTGGTAGCCATGGAATGTGGTGTGCTTAGTTTATGTGAAGCAGGTGATTTCATATGCTAATGAGTGGGAGGACCATTCCAACAATTGGAAACCACCCATTCCTCAGTCTTTTGAGGGTGACCTGAAATTGTCCTGGCACCTCTGGGCATATCATTTAGCTTGCAGATTGAGGATCAAGGTTTAGTTGAATTTGACTTGTCATCTTTAGTTCAGTTCAGTTGCTCAGTCATGTGCAACTCTTTGTGACACCATGGACTGCAGCACAAGTTTCTCTGTAGTTCACCAATTCCTGGAGCTTACTCAAATTCATGTCAATAGAATTGGTGATGCCATCCAACCATCTCATCTTCTGTTATCCCCTTTTCTGCATGCATTTAATCTTTCTCAGCATCAGGGTCTTTTCCAGTGAGTCAATTATTTGCATCAGGTGGCCAAAGAACTGGAGTTTCAGCTTCAGCATCAGTCCTTTCAATGAATATTCAGGACTGAATATTCATTTAGGATGGACCATTCCTTTAGGATGGACTGGTTGGATCTCCTTGCAGTCCAAGGGACTTTCAAGAGTCTTCTCCAACATCACAGTCCAAAAGAATCCATTCTTCGGGGTCAGCTTTCTTTATAGTCCAACTTTCACATCCATACATGACTACTGGAAAAACCACAGCTTGGACTAGATGAACCTTTGTTGGCAAAGTAATGTCTCTGCTTTCTAATATGGGACTGAATTCCATGATCTTAGTTTTCTGGATGTTGAGTTTTAAGCCAACATTTCCACTCTGCTCTTTCACTTTCATCAAGAGGCTCTTTAGTTCTTCTTCGCTTTCTGCAATAAGATATTATCTGCATATCTGAGGTTATTGATATTTCCTCAGCAATCTTGATTCCAGCTTGTGCTTCATCCAGTGAAGCATTCCTCATGATGTACTCTGCCTATAAATTAAATAAGCAGGGTGACAATATACAGGCTTGACATACTCCTTTCCTGATTTGGAATCAGTCTGTTTTTCCATGTCCAGTCCTCTGTTTCATCTGACCTGCATACAGATTTCTCAGGAGGCAGGTCAGATAGTCTGGTATTCCCTTTCTGGAAGAATTTTCCACAGTTTTTTGTGACCCACACAGTCAAAGGCTTTGGCATAGTCAATAAAGCAGAAATACATGTTTTTCCTAAATTTCTCTTGCTTCTTGATGATCTAACAGATGTTGGTAATTTGACCTCTGGTTCCTCTGCCTTTTCTAAATCCAGCTTGACACTCTGGAAGTTCATGGTTCACATACTGTTGAAGTGTGGCTTGGAGAATTTTGAGCATTACAGTACTAGCATGTGAGATGAATGCAAATTTGCAGTAGTTTGACCATTATTTGGCATTACCTTTCTTTGCGATTGGAATGAAAACTGACCTTTTCCAGTCCTGTGGCCACTGCTGAGTTTTCCAAATTTGCTGGCATGTTGAGTGCAGCACTTTCACAGCACCATTTTTAGGATTTGAATAGCTCAGCTGGAATTTCATCACCTCCACTAGCTTTGTCCATAGTGATGATTCCTAAGGCTCTCTTAACTTCACATTTCAGGATGTCTGGCTCTAGGTGAGTGATCAAACCACTGTGGTTATCTGGGTCATGAAAATCTTTTTTGTACAGTTCTTCTGTGTTTTCTTGTCACCTCTTCTTAATATCTTCTACTTCTATAAGGTCCATAACATTTCTGTGCTTTATTGTGCCCATTTTTGTGTGGAATGTTCCCTTGATATCTCTAATCTTTTTGAAGAGATTTCTAGTCTTTCCCAGTGTTCAATGACTTGTCATCTTAGACCCATTTGATTTAAATTTGTTTATGTGATGCCCTCAGGCTATGTCTTTCTTTCAAAAGTTGTGCCCTGCTCCCTTCCCTCCTGTTTCATGCTCTTTTCCTGAGCCCACTCCAGGCCTACAATGTGGCCTCTACAATCTTCTGGAGGGACAACCAGAAAACAGCTGGCCCTTGGGAGAGAAATGCTGTGTAATATCCAATCCCTCTAGATATTCAGGCCTTCATCTTCCATGTTTCCTACAACATGTGCAACAACAGTATTTCTCAGTGGACCTGCTAGGGCGGGTGACAGGCACACAATGCCTGCTAGAAGTCCATCTGCTGGTGGCATCCATTTAAGGGCAATTGGGCTTCCAGGGACAATGTTTGGAACTTTGGGAGTTAGCACTGCAGGCCATTTGGGGCCAAACTCTTACCACCTTTCTCCTAAAGTTACAAACATAACCCTGATCAAATCTCCACTCCACTTTTATGAAATATCTGGTTTGTTGACTCATCAATTGTTTCTTAAGCCACTTACTAACTCCTACAACCAAGACCCTGCCCTCTCTGTAGGCAACATTGCTCCACTCTGCCTATTATTAAAATACTCTAGTGTCCCTAACAGACCAGATAACCCATCCTTTGTCATTACTTCTGTTATTACCTATATTGGTTCTATGACAATGAAATGTTTACCATTGGAAACACCCTAAACTGTTCTTATGGAGGACTAGGGGAGGAAATCAGTGACTTACATTCCCTTAGAGCAATAAGAGGATAAGTCTTATGGCTATTTTTCCAGGTTCCCAGTCTCAGGGCACAGGCTTGGATTCCTTTACAACCCAAGCCAGCAATGAGTTAAGATTACAACCCCTTAATACTACCCAGAACTAGTAATGCTGGAGAGCTTAGGGACACCCAACTCCAGCTTGGAATCCCAGGAGGTCGACCTTCCTCAACTTACCTAGGGATCTGGTCTTCGGGAGGTTCTCATGCCTCAACCTGCTTGGGAATCTGCCAGTCCAGGGATCCCAGGAGGTCGACATGCCTCGAACTGCCCAGGGACCAATTATCAGGATGTTGACCTGCCTCCATCTGTCCAGGGATTCTATCTCCAGGAGGCTGTCATGCCTCAGCCTGCCTGGGGATATGCACCCTGACCCAGGGATGCCTGGCTCTCAGGTTGCAACAGTACTGGGTAGGATAAGCTTCAGAAAGACTCACCCCTAAGGAAGTCCACCCATGGAAATAGAAGGAAGCCCATTAGCTGTGGGACTATGTCCAGTCTCAGCAATAACTCAGGAGTTCAGTGGGAATCCCATTGCCTTTCTGGAAAGAGGGCCTCCAAAAATTCGCCAATCTGGACTTAGGCTCTTACAAGGGACAGGTGATTTTAAAGGACAAATTCCTGTCCCAATGTGCATCAGACATAAGGATAAAGTTACAACAGCTACAGCATCAGGACCCTTCTTTCTCTTTAGATGAGATGGTCCAGACGGCCAACACTACCTTTTATAACAGAGAAAAGGAGAGGGAAGCCAAGGCCCAGGAAAGGAAGAAAAGGAAAGAGACAAGGCATGCCTAGATGATGGCTGCCCTCCAGGGAAACGCTGTGGCAAACTCCAAGTCCTTAAAGCACAAGGGATGAGGGAAATTCCTAATCTATAGACAGGCAGGTCATTGGGACAAAGAGTATCAAAACTGTGACAAGTTTCCTAAAATGCCATCAGCTGGAACACTGAGCAGCACTCTGCCATGGAGACCCAAAAGCCTCAAGGTCAAATGCCAAGCCTTCCCTCACTCTGGTTCAACAGGACTGAAGTGGACTGCTCCAGCCACTTAACCTGTCACAGATAACCATCATGGGGCTGTAGCCAAGGGTTCAACTAGATGTAGCAGGTAGGTCTGAGAATTTTTTGGTAGATACAGGGACTACCTTCTCTGTCCTTACCCCCTACTCTGGAGCCTTCTCCTCCCAAACCTGTACAATTGTGGGTGCTACAAGAAAAACAATTACAAAAAGTTTTACCTGAGCACTTCTTTGTTGCTGGGATGAACACATATTTTCCCACCAGTTTCTGGTGGTTCCTGAGTGTCCTACTCTCTTTTTGGGAAGAGATCTTTCCCTTCCTTTGAAATTTTGCAGCTATTGCAGTCCTGTTAGAACATGCTTTAAAACTCTCTGTTGGGGGCAAAATAACTATTTTTACCAGCCAACAGGTGAAACAGTTCCTGGATGGGAGAAGCGATTTATGGATGTCTGATCAAAGATCGTCAGATATCAAATAATGATGATGGAAAAAACAGGCATGACTCTATCCCCTTGTGAGGTTCTTAACCCAGCCACCCTCCTGCCTACCTCTGAGGTCTCTCTTCCCTTTCATTCTTGACCTAGAAACCTTGGACCACTGGACAAACCCCAAGAGGTATTGTCAGAAGGTCCTCTGACCAATCCTGATGAAATCTGGTACACTGATGGAAGCAGCTTTGTCTTGGATGGAAAAAGAAGAGCCAGATATGCAGTAGTCTCCAATTTTGAGACCATAGGGACTAAACCTTTGCCACCAGGTACTTCAGCCCAATTAGCTGAGTTCACAGCCCTGACTTGAGCTTTAGAGCTGGGAAAAGGAAGAAATATAGCCACTCACACTGACTCCAAGTATGCCTTTCTGGTGCTACTTGCACATGCTGCTATTAGGAAAGAAAGAGGCCACTTGACCCCTGAGAGTCCCCAATCAAATATGGTGATCAAATCCTTAGGCTCTTGGAAGCAGTCCATCTGCCCACTGAGGTTTCAATCTCCCATTGTAAAGGACACCAAAAAGGGAGCACAGAAGTGGCATGAGCAAAGCAAGCAGCCGATCAGGCAGCTAAAAGAGCAGCATTACAGAACAATGACTTAATAGGGGCTGCCACCTGAGTTCCACAGACTAATTTGCCAAAAACTCCTTCATATACTGAAGGTGAGACCCTTAAAGCTAAGAATGAGGGGTTTCAAGAAGATCATATAGGGTGGTTCCACAAGGAGGGACTCTTTCTTCTTCCTGAAAACTTCCAATGGATGTTGGTTAACTCCTTACATGCCACTACTCATTTAGGGGAAAAGGCCTTCCAAAGATTACTAGAAAGGTCTTTCAGAAGAACAGGCCTCCAAATGACTCTAAGGCAGTGTCCCACTTGCCAATTAAAAAACCCTTGAGGAGCTCAAAGACCCCAGCTTGTCCAGCCAGTCCAATGACCTGGGACCTACCTGGGAGAGGAATGGCGGATGGACTTCATCCAGATGCCAGTTTCTCAAGGGTATAAATACCTATTAGTCATGACAGATACATTCACAGGATGGGTTGAAGGCTTTCCCACCTGGACTGAGAAGGCTGGGGAGGTGGTAAAATACTGCTCCATGAAATCATTCTGAGATTTGGTCTGCCCAGGTCATTACAAAGTGACAATGAGAGATCATTTACTTCTAAGGCCACCCAAGGGGTCTCTAAAGCATTGGGCATTACTTATTATCTCCATTGTGCCTGGAGGCCTCAGTCTTCAGGAAAGGTAGAAAGAGCCAATCAATTTTTAAAATCAGCAATAAAAAAAGATAATGCAGGAGACCTCCCCGGGATGGAAGGAGCCTTTACCAATAGCTTTCCTCCACACCCATATTGCCCATATAAGGAACAGTTTGGTCTTAGTCCTTATGAGATTGTATATGAGAGGCCTTTTGTTTATGTCAATGACTTCTTCCTAGATCTAGAGGCTCAGACCCTCCTGTCTTATACCATGGCCAATGGGCAATTCCAACAGGACATGTCCTTGTGGGGTGTCAACCAGGACCCAAAAGATTCTAAAGAGCTACCACTATAAGCTCCAGGTACTGAAGTCCTAATTAATGTCTGGAAAGATGCGTCCCCAAAGGCTCAACTCCATCCCACATGGAAGGGCCCCTGCCCTGTAATATTTTCTACCCCCACAGCAGTCAAGGTACCAGGACACGACTCATGAGTCAAGCCATGGAAGAAAACAGAAGAGGACAGTCAATACACCTGTGAGCCCCTGGAAGATCTCCGATACCTGTTCATGACTACAAATGAGTGCCATTCTAATGAACATCTCCAAAACTAAGTTTCTAGGGATAAGATTTCTCAGGATGTCTCTGAAGAGCCAGCACAGCTTGGCAGGGGTTGCACTTCAAAACATACCGGTGATAGATCTCCTGATCTCTGAATAAAGAGGGACTTGAGCCATTTTGAATGGGTCATGTTGTTTCTGGGTAAATACCTCCAGCTAGGTTAAAGAAAGTCTCATAGTCCTCAAGAAAAACATTCAGACCCTACATGATCTCAAAGAATGAGCTAGAGAGTTCTCTGGGTGGCTAAAATCTCTCTTTGGGTGATCCTTCTTCTGGCTATGGCGAATTTGGAGCTGACTAATGCCCCTACTAATCTCTGTTATCACCATATTGATGCTGCTTATGATTTCTCTATGTATTATCAATTGTCTAACCCATTTTGTCTCTGCCCAGGTCAACAAGCTACAACATGCAGTGCCAGTTCAACTAGGATATTTAAAACTACAGCAGACCATGGGATATATCACTCACCCTTAGATGGACTCTGCTATAAGAATTCATAGGCTAGAGACTATTAAGAAGGGGAGGCCCAATGGCCCTCACCATCCCAGTTCAGCAAGAAGTAGCCAGAGAACTTGACACCCCTATTCCCAAAGAATTGGGCCTCCCATCTCTTGAGGGGGGACTATTTGGTAGTTAGAATAGGAAAAAGGAGTCCAGAATGGTGGTGGCTAAAAGACAAAAAGGGGAAAGCCCAGGAAAATAGAACAAAGGAAGATCTGAGGACTGGAGTGAGAACCTCAGGTAAAACAAACAGCCACCCTGGCTAGCCCAATTTACATAGGGCAGACTCAGGGGAGGAGAAAAAACATATAAAAAGGGAACCAAAATTGAGCTGCAGGACTTCTCTTCTCTTCACATTTTTTGGGTCTGCCTGCCCCTGCCCTCATGCCTTGAGGGTGTGTTTTCCCTTGCCTGCCAAATAAAACTGAGTTGTAACACCAATCCATTCATCACTTCAAATTTTTGCTGCAGTGAGACGGAAGCGAGGAAATTACAAACTCCCCTAACAGCACTAAATCAAGTCCTCCTTACTACCTAGATGGGAACCAAATATCACAGAGTTTAATCTTGGGTCTACATCTACTACTTAAAAAGGGCTCCTTTAGATCTAGGAACTGTATATGGGCTGGGAACCTGAAAATCAGACTGACTTGGAAGACAAGAAACTGATATCAAGGCAGACTGCTTCCTTATACAATGCCAGGTCAGTATTACTTTTTCTTTCCCTCTCCAACAGTCCTTTTATTAATTATTATACTACAAATATCTATAAAACTCTTTTGTACATCTTTTGCTTTGAGCTGGCCTGGAAGGACAATGATGTCTCAGGCTATTACAAAAGGGGATAATCCAATCTCCAAACAACTGCTAGACCTGACACAACGTTGGTAGTTTTGCCCATCAATTTCTCCCTGATTTCCTATGCCTCACTTACTCTGGAGAAAACTCAGCCCCTTCTTTAATGTGTCAGACCAGGGTGTCCATTTCCCTTTCTGGTTCAGTTCAGTTCAGTCTCTCAGTTGTGTCGGCTCGTTGGATCTCCTTGCAATCCAAGGGACTCTCAAGAGTCTTCTCCAACACCACAGTTCAAAAGCATCAATTCTTCGGCTCTCAGCCTTCTTCACAGTCCAACTCTCACATCCATACATGACCACAGGAAAAACCACAGCCTTGAATAGACAGACCTTAGTCGGCAAAGTAATGTCTCGGCTTTTGAATATGCTATCTAGGCTGGTCATAACTTTTCTTCCAAGGAGTAAGTGTCTTTTAATTTCATGGCTGCAGTCACCATCTGCAGTGATTTTGGAGCTCCCCTCCCCCCCCAAAAAATGTCTGACACTGTTTCCACTGTTTCCCCATCTATTTCCCATGAAGTGATGGGACTGGATGCCATAATCTTCATCTTCTGAATGTTGAGCNTCTCCTCTTTCACTTTCATCAAGAGGCTTTTTAGTTCCTCTTCACTTTCTGCCATAATGGTGGTGTCATCTGCATATCTGAGGTTATTGATATTTCTCCCAGCAATCTTGATTCCAGCTTCTGTTTCTTCCGGTCCAGCATTTCTCATGATATATTCTGCATAGAAGTTAAATAATCAGGGTGACAATATACAGCCTTGATGTACTCCTTTTCTTATTTGGAACCATTCTGTTGTTCCATGTCCAGTTCTAACTGTTGCTTCCTGACCTGCATACAGATTTCTCAAGAGGCAGGTCTGGTGGTCTGGTATTCCCATCTCTTTCAGAATTTTCCACAGTTTATTGTGATCCACAGTCAAAGGCTTTGGCATAGTCAATAAAGCAGAATTAGATGTTTCTCTGGAACTCTCTTGCTTTTTCCATGATCCAGTGGATGGTGACAATTTGATCTCTGGTTACTCTGCCTTTTCCAAAACCAGCTTGAGCATCTGGAAGTTCACGGTTCATGTACTGCTGAAGCCTGGCTTGGAGAATTTTGAGCATTACTTTACTAGCATGTTAGATGAGTGCAATTGTGCGGTAGTTTGAGCATTCTTTGGCATTGCCTTTTTTTGGAATTGGAATGAAAACTGACCTTTTGCAGTCCTGTGACCACTATTGAGTTTTCCAAATTTGCTGGCATATTGAGTGCAGCACTTTCACAGCATCATCTTTCAGGATTTGAAACAGCTCCACTGGAATGCCATCACCTCCACTAGCTTTGTTCGTAGTGATGCTTTCTAAGGCCCACTTGACTTCACATTCCAGGATGTCTGGCTCTAGATGAGTGATAACACCTTCATGAATATCCAGGTTGTGAAGACCTTTTTTGTACAGTTCTTCTGTGTATTCTTGCCACCTCTTCTTAATATCTTCTGCTTCTGTTAGGTCCAGACCATTTCTGTCCTTTATCGAGCCCATCTTTGCATGAAATGTTCCCTTGGTATCTATAATTTTCTTGGAGAGATCTCTAGTCTTTCCCATTCTATTGTTTTCCTCTATTTCTTTTCACTGATAGCTGAAGAAGGCTTTCTTATCTCTTCTTCCTATTCTTTGGAACTCTGCATTCAGATGCTTATATCTCTCCTTTTCTCCTTTGCTTTTCGCCTCTGTTCTTTTCACAGTTATTTGTAAGGCCTCCTCAGACAGCCATTTTGCTTTTTTGCATTTCTTTTCCATGGGGATGGTCTTGATCCCTGTCTCCTGTACAATGTCACAAACCTCATTCCATAGATCATCAGGCACTCTATCTATCAGATCTAGGCCCTTAAATCTATTTCTCACTTCCACTGTATAATCGTAAGGGATTTTATTTATACCATTCATACCTGAATGGTCTAGCGGTTTTCCCTACTTTCTTCAATTTAAGTCTGAATTTTGCAATAAGGAGTTCATGATCTGAGCCACAGTCAGCTCCTGGTCTAGTTTTTGTTGACTGTATAGAACTTCTCCATCTTTGGCTGCAAAGAATATAATCAATCTGATTCAGTATTGACCATATGGTGATGTCCATGTGTAGAGTCTTCTCTTGTGTTGTTGGAAGAGGGTGTTTGCTATGACCAGTGCATTTTCTTGGCAAAACTCTAAGCACAGGCGGCTGTGCCCAGCGCACTAAGCACAGCCAAGAGGAGCTACCCGGTGTCTGAGGCCAGGGATGGCAGCCGGGAGGAGCAACCCCACGCCCAAGGCCAGGGGCAGTGGCCGGGAGGAGCAACCCCACGTCCAAGGAGTGGTGGCTGTGGGGGAGCAGGAGGGCCTAGAGGAGCCATCCCACGTTGAAGGTCAGGAAGGGCGATGGTGAGGAGATACCCCTCATCCAAGGTAAGGAGCAGTGGCTGCGCTCTGCTGGAAGATTGTGAAGAGATACCAAATGCCCAAGGTAAGAGAAACCCAAGTAAGATGGTAGGTGTTGCAAGAGGACATCAGAGGGCAGACACACTGAAACCATACTCACAGAAAACTAGTCAATCTAATCACACTAGGACCATAGCCTTGTCTAACTCAATGAAACTATGCCATGCCCGCAGGGCAACCCAAGTAAGGCAGGTCATGGTGGAGAGGTCTGACAGAATGTAGTCCACTGGAGAAGGGAATGGCAAACCACTTCAGTATTCTTGCCTTGAGAACCCCATGAACAGTATGAAAAGGCAAAATGTTAGGATACTGAAAGAGGTACTCCCCAGGTCAGTAGGTACCCAATATGCTACTGGAGATTAGTGGAAAAATAACTCTAGAAAGAATGAAGGGATGGAGCCAAAGCAAAAACAATACCCAGCTTTGGATGCTGTAAAGAGCAATATTGCATAGGAACCTGGAATATCAGGTCCATGAATCAAGGCAAATTGGAAGTGGTCAAACAAGAGATGGCAAGAGTGAACGTTGACATTCTAGGAATCAGCGAACTAAAATGGACTGGAATGGGTGAGTTTAACTCAGATGACCATCATATCTACTACTGCAAGCAGGAATCCCTCAGAAGAAATGGAGTAGCCATCATGGTCAACAAAAGGGTCCGAAATGCAGTAATTGGATGCAATCTCAAAAATGACAGAATGATCTCTGTTCATCTCCAAGGCAAACCATTCAATATCACGGTAATCCAAGTCTATGCCCCAATCAGTACAGCTGAAAAAGCTGAAGTTGAACGGTTCTATGAAGATTTAGAAGACCTTTTTAGAACTAACACCTAAAAAAGATGTCCTTTCCATTATAGGAGACTGGATTGCAAAAGTAGAAAGTCCCTCTCTGGTTAACAACCCCAAACTCAGGAAACCCTTTGTTCAGACTCTGTACAAAGAAAAGAAAAGGACACAATGCATGAGTAACCAGAAATAAAACCACCCGTGTGCTCTACAGACACTTAAAATTTTACTAGTCTCCGTGGCTGTCACCTTTCCAATTCTGGACCACAAACTCAAGTCGGAATTGCCAAGAAGCATTTATGATTCAAAACTAGCTTTCTTTAACTAAGGAGGTAAAAGGTCTGTACTCTGAAAACTATAAGACACTGATGGAAGAATTTGAAGATGACACAAATAAAAATAGAAAAAGGCAGACCATGCACATGGGCTGGAAGAATTCATATTGTTAAAATGTCCACACTACACAAAATCATCTAATACTCAATGAAACCCCTACCGAAATAACAATGGCATTTTTCAAAGAACTGAAATAAATCATTCTAAAATTTGTATAGAAATAGAAAAGACTCTGAACAGTCAAGGCCATCTTAATAAAGAAGAGCAAAGCCAGACCAAAGTCATGCACACTGATTTCAAACTAGAGCAAAAAGCTATAGTAATCAAAACAGTATGGTACTGACACAGAAACAGATATATAGTTCAATAAAGCATATTAGAAAATCCAGTAATAAAACCATGTTTATATGGTCAATTAATTTATGACAAAGAGCTAAGAATATACTGTGGGAAAAACTCTTGTCAATGAGTGTTGCAAAACTGGACATCTATATGATAGAAAATGAAAATAGACCATTTTCTTACATGATTTTAAAAAATAAATGTAAATGTATTAAAGGCTTAAATGTAAGACCTGAAGCCATTAAACTCCCAGAAGAAATATAGGCACTGGTCTTGGCAGCATTTTTTGCAACTGTGTCCTCAGTTGAGTTCAGTTCACTCGCTCAGTCATGTCTGACTCTTTGCGACCCCATGAATCACAGCACGCCAGGCCTCCCTAT
>SJYQ01004566.1:164076-182604 GCA_006410935.1 Redunca redunca | reverse complement strand
CCTCATAGATACAAAGAACATTCTGTCAGTTGTCAAGGAAGAAGAGGCAGGGAGATTGGGCAAAATAGGTGAAGAGAATTAAAAGGTAAAACATTCCAGTTATAAAATAAATAAATCACGAGGATGTAATGTACAGCATAAGGGATATAATCAATATGTTATATGACAGATGTTACTAGACTTATCATGTTGATCAGTTTGTAACACATATAAATTTTGAACTACTATGTTGTAAACCTGTACCTAATATGATATTGTACATCAACTATATTTGAAAAAAAAATAAAAACTTTCTTTGTGAGATGACTGTTCCCCAGGTTAGAAGTAAGTGCAAATGAGGCCATGATCAGGAACTTTTATTTAACCCTTGAAGATACCACTTAATCTGCTGCTAAAGCTGTAGCTGCCTAACAAAAATCCCTACAGTCTCTTGCAAAAATTGTTCTTGATAATAAGATGACTCTTAATTATCTTTTCATTGAGCAAGGAAGTGTCTGTGCTATGACCAACACTACTTGCTGCATCTGGATTAACACTTCTAATGAAATTGAAACTCAGCTACATAAGATGACTGAATAAGCCACTTGGCTTTAAAAAGTGACTTCTTCAAAACAATCTCTTTTGACTTATTTGGTTTTAATTGGTCTGGGTCTTGGGAACAATGGCTTGAAGTGCACTCCAGGCATTGAAAATTATCCTCCTTGTAATGATTGTAATAGTCTCTCTGGTGCACTATATTTTCTCAAAAGCTTTGAATTCATGTCTGTAGCCACTAACTGCCAAGTAAAGGATCTCCCTAAGACTGGAATGTCAGGAAAGCAACAAAGAGAATGACTGACTTTAAAAATGTAAACCTAAAGGTTTTTGAATGTCACAGAAATTTGGCAAAAAAGCCATGACCTGTGATACCACACAAAGGATCAGAAAAGACTTCAAGAATTTTACAGTTGTAGAAGGAAGTGGTGTTAATGCCTTATTTTTTTGTCTTTGTACATTTAAATTTATTTATTTTTAATTGGAGGATAATTGCTTTAAAATGTTGTATTGGTTTCTGCTATAAAACAGTGTAAATCAGTCATAAATATATATATATATATATATTCTTTCCCTCTTGAGTCTCCCTCCCACCCCACTCCCATTCCATCTCTCTAGGTCATCATAAACTTCTGGTCTTGGCTCCCTGTGTTATATAGCAGCTTCCTACTAGCTATCCTAAATGTCCATTGAATGATGAATGGATAAAGAAGTTGTGGTACATATATACAATGGCAATTACTGAGTCATAAAAAGGAATGAATATGAGTCAGTTCAATTGAGGTGAATGAATCTAGAGCCTGTTATACAAGTGAAGTAAAACAGAAAGAAAAACATAAATATTGTATATTGATGTATATATTGAAGAAGGAAATGTCAACCCACTCTGGCATTCTTACCTGGGAAATCCCAAGAATGGAGGATGCTGGTAGGCTACAGTCCATGGGGTGACTACAGTCCAACTTGGTGACTAGAAAGCAACAACAACCAATATATGGCATATAGAAAAATGGTACGGGTGAACCTATCTGCAGGGCAGGATTAGAGACACAGACATAGAGAATGGACTTGTGGACATGACTGGGGAAGGAGAGGGTGAGACAAATTGAGAGAGTAGTATTGATGTATATACACTGCCATCTGTATTGCCTTCGATTTTGATAACATCTCACACCTAAGCTGAGAGTCTGATTAGGGGGGAACCTTTAAAAAAAGAGACAACAGATTCAAAACAGAATGTCTGAGTTATGCCTATGTCACCAAGTGAAGTCATTCAGTCATGTCCAACTCTTTGCGACCCCCATGGACTATATAGCCTACCAGGCTCCACAGTCTATGGAATTTTCCAGGCAAGAGTACTGGAGTGAGTTGCCATTTTCTTCTCTAGGGGATCTTCCTGACCCAGGGATCAAACCTGGGTCTCTCGCATTGCAGGGAGAGGCTTTATCATCTGAGCCACCAGGGATTCCCAAATTCATACTTAAATTGAAGAAAATGGAGAAAACCATAAGCCCATTCAGGTATGACCTAGATCAAATCCCTTATGATTATACAGTGGAAGTGAGAAATAGATGTAAGGGACTAGCTCTGATAGACAGAGTGCCTGATAAACTATGGACAGAGGCTCATGACATTGTAGAGGAGACAGGGATCAAGACCACCCCCAAGAAAAAGAAGTGCAAAAAATCAAAATGGCTGACTGGGGAGGTCTTACAAATAGCTGTGAAAAGAAAAGAAGCCAAAAGCAAAGGAGAAAAGGAAAAATATACCCATACCCATCTGAAAGCAGACTTCCAAAGAATAGCAAGGAGAGATAAAAGCATTCCTCAGTGATCAGTAAGAAATAGAGGAAAACAATAGAATGGGAAAGACTAGAGATATCTTCAAGAAAATTAGAGATACCAAGGGAACATTTCACACAAAGATGGTCTCAATAAAAGACAGAAATGGTATGGAACTAACAGAAGCAGAAGATACTTAGAAGAGGTGGCAAGAATACACAGAAGAACTGTACAAAAAAGATTTTCATGACCCAGATAATCATGATGGTATGATCACTCACCTAGAGCCAGACATCCTGAATTGTGAACTCAAGTGGGCCTTAGGAAGCATCACTATGAACAAAGGAGGTGATGGAATTCCAGTTGAGCTATTTCAAATCCTAAAAGATGATGCTGTGAAAGTGCTATACTCAATATGCCAGAAAATTTGGAAAACTTGCAGTGGCCACAGAACTGGAAAAGGTCAGTTTTCATTCCAATCCCAAAGAAAGGCAATGCCAAAGAATGCTCAAACTACCACACAATTGCCCTCATCTCACACGCTAGTAAAGTAATGCTCAAAATTCTCCAAGACAGGCTTCAGCAATATGTGAACTGTGAACTTCCAGATGCTCAAGCTGGTTTTAGAAAAGGCAGAGGAACCAGAGATCAAATTGCCAACATCCTCTGGGTCATTGAAAAGGCAAGAAAATCCAGAAAAACATCTATTTCTTCTTTATTATGCCAAAGCCTTTGACTGTGTGGATCACAATAAACTGAAAAATTCTTCAAGTGATGGGACTACTAGACTTCCTCACCTGATTCTTGAGAAACCTGTATGCAGGTCAGGAAGCAACAGTTAGAACTAGACATGAAACAACAGACTGGTTCCAAATAGGAAAAGGAGTATGTCAAGGCTGTATATTGTAACCCTGCTTATTTAACTTCTATACAGAGTACATCATGAGAAATACTGGGCTGGATGAAGCACAAGCTGGAATCAAGATTGCTGGGAGAAATATTAATTACCTCAAACATGCAGATGACACTACTCTTATGGCAGAAAGTGAAGAAGAACTAAAGAACTTCTTGATAAAAGTGAAAGAGGAGAGTGAAAACGTTGGCTTAAAGCTCAGCATTCAGAAAACTAAAATTATGGCATCTGGTCCCATCACTTCATGGCAAATAGATGGAGAAACACTGGGGACAGTGACAAACTTTATTTCTTTGGGCTCCAAAATCACTGCAGATGGTGACTGCAGCCATGAAATTAAAAGATGCTTACTCCTTGGAAGGAAAGTTATGACCAACCTAGACAGCATATTAAAAAGCAGAAACATTACTTTGCCAACAAAAGTCCATCTAGTCAAGGTTATGGTTTTTCCAGTAGTCATGTATGCATGTGAGAGTTGGACTATAAAGAAAGCTGAGCACTGAAGAATGATTCTTTTAAACTGTGGTGTTGGAGAAGACTCTTGAGGGTTCCTTGGACTTCTAGGAGATCCATCCAGTTCATCCTAAAGGAGATAAGTTCTTGTTGTTCACTGGAAGGTCTGATGTTGAAGCTGAAATTCCAATACTTTGGCCACCTGATGGGAAGAGTTGACTCATTTGTAAAGACCTTGATGCTGGGAAAGATTGAGGGCAGAAGAGAAGGGGACGGCAAAGGATGAGATGGTTGGATGGTATCACCGACTCAATGGACATGAATTTGGGTAAACTCTGGGAGTTGGTGATGGACAGGGAGGCCTGGTGTGCTGCAGTCCATGGGGTTGTAGAGTTGGACGTGACTGAGTGACTGAACTGAACCATGTTACCAAATCGAGACTTTATATCTAGCTTAATTATTGTTTTAACCTCTCCCAGGAGAGGAGTCTTAAAAAATTACCTGGTCAACATCAGACTGACAGTCTGACTGATAGACCCCTGGCATCCCTAATGGAAGGTGACCTTGTCACATACAGTCCACTCTTTATTATTAACTCCCTCATTCCACCCTGTCTGCCTTTAAAGATCTTGCATTTTGCACAGCTCATCCAAGCACCTTTCAATTTGCTAGATGGGATTGCACCCCATTCATGAACCATTGAATAAAGCCTATAAAATCCATTGAAAAAATCCACTCGTTTATTGCTGGTATATATAAAAGCAATTAGTTTTTGTATGTTAACCTTGTATTCTACATTGTTGCTGCAATCACTTATCAATTCCAAGAGTTTTTGTTTATTTTTATCTTTAGCTCATGCTCAACATTTTCTATAGCTTCATGAGCTACTAATTTGTAATATGTTTGTATCACTTTATTCTCTCTTGAAGGCAAAATTTTATCTCACTCATCTTATACCTAGAATACTACAGATAACAGTTTAGGTACATGTTTTCTAAAAAGTTTGAAATAAATGTGTTCATGACATTGGAAATCATGACTTCATTCTAAAATTTTTCTTAATTTCAGCTAATGTATATAATTTTATTTTTTAAAATAGTTGTAAAGCAGCATACTATCAGTATTCTTTTTTATTCAAAGTGCCTTGAACTTAAAATATTTTTAATGGTATTTCTTGAAACATGATAAATAAAAGCCACTCCTAGTTTCCAGTAAAACACTTCACCCCAATAGTGAGTCTCAAAATATCTCAAAATGTATCCTGAAGTTTCATCCAATATATAAAATGGATCATTTATTTGATTAAAAAATGACATAAAAGTATAACTGTTTGCTAAGCAACTTCACAAATTTGGCCATATGTAAAAAATCATTTAGATATCAACAGAACTGATTTCTGTTTAATGACCACGATCAACTTAAAGATGCTTACTTCTTGGAAGGAAAGTTATGACCAACCTAGATAACATATTCAAAAGCAGAGACATTGCTTTGCCAACAAAGGTCTGTCTAGTCAAGGCTATGGTTTTTCCAGTAGTCATGTATGGGTGTGAGACTTGGACTGTGAAGAAAGCTGAGCGCTGAAGAATTTTTTTTTATACTTATTACAATTTTTTTTAAATTTTACTTTATTTTACTTTACAATACTATATTGGTTTTGCTATACATCAACATGAATCCGCCACAGGTGTACATGTGTTCCCAATCCTGAGCCCCTCTCCCACCTTCCGCCCCATACCATCTCTCTGGGTCATCCCAGTGCACCAGCCCGAAGCACCCTGTATCCTGCATCGAACCTAGCTTGGCGATTCATTTCTTATATGATATTATACATGTTTCACAGCCATTCTCCCAGATCATCCCACCCTCTCCCTCTCCCACAGAGTCCAAAAGACTGTTTATACATCTGTGTCTCTTTTTCTGTCTTGCATACAGTGTTATCGTTACCATCTTTCTAAATTCCACATATATGTATTAGTATACTGTATTGGTGTTTTTCTAACCAGCTTACTTCACTCTGTATAATCGGCTCCAGTTACATCCACCTCATTAGAACTGATTCAAATGTATTATTTTTAATGGCTGAGTAATACTCCATTGTGTATATGTACCACAGCTTTCTTATCCATTCATCTGCTGATGGACATCTAGGTTGCTTCCATGTCCTGGCTATTGTAAACAGTGCTGCGATGAATATTGGGGTACATGTGTCTTTCAATTCTGGTTTCCTCGGTGTGTATGCCCAGCAGGGGGATTGCTGGGTCATAAGGCAGTTCTATTTCCATTTTTTAAAGGAATCTCCACACTGTTCTCCATAGTGGCTGTACTAGTTTGCATTCTCACCAACAGGGTAAGAGGGTTCCCTTTTCTCCACACCCTTTCCAGCATTTATTGCTTGTAGAATTTTGGATCATCACCATTCTGACTGGGGTGAAATGGTACCTCACTGGGGTTTTGATTTGCATTTTTCTGATAATGGGTGATGTTGAGCATCTTTTCATGTGTCTGTTAGCCATCTGTATGTCTTCTTTGGAGAAATGTCTATTTAGTTCTTTGGCCCATATTTTGATTGGGTCATTTATTTTTCTGGAATTGAGCTGCAGGATTTGCTTGTATATTTTTGAGACTAGTTGTTTGTCAGTTGCTTCATTTGCTATTATTTTTTCCCATTTTAAGTCTTTCTTTTCACCTTGCTTATAGTTTCTTTTGTTGTGCAGAAGCTTTTAATTTTAATTAGGTCCCATTTGTTTATTTTTGCTTTTATTTCCAGTATTCTGGGAGCGCTGAAGAATTGATGCTTTTGAACTGTGGTGTTGGAGAAGACTCTTGAGAGTCCCTTGGACTGCAAGGAGATCAACCAGTCCATTCTAAAGGAGTTCAGCCCTGGGTGTTCTTTGGAAGGAATGATGCTAAAGCTGAAACTCCAGTACTTTGGCCACCTCATGGGAAGAGTTGACTCATTGGAAAAGACTCTGATGCTGGGAGGGCTTGGGGGCAGGAGGAGAAGGGGACGACAGAGGATAAGATGACTAGAAGGCATCACCGACTAGATGGACATGAGTTAGAGTGAACTCCGGGAGTTGGTAATGGACAGGGAGGCCTGGCATACTGCAGTTCATGGGGTCTCAAGGAGTTGGACATGACTGAGTGACTGAACTGAACTGATCTGAACTGAAAGTTCTTTATCAAATAAGTTAATGCCGAAGGGTAATATTCACTTACTGCATAATCTAAATGTCTGTTAGGTTTAATACAATCAGAGAATTATTGATGCCTTAATATTTAAGCCTAGTTAAGAAATCCTAACCCTAAGATTCAATAGCTAATCAAACAAAAGGCAGGATGGTCCTAACTTTCATTAATTGAAATATGAAAGATAAATTGGTTATTAAGGAGCCTTAGTAAAATCATAAGTATAATTAATTGGTAAATAGGTCAGAATGCCATAGAAACCCAGGAAGTAAATTTTCCTACTCACCAGAAATGAGGCCATGAGAGTAGCCTAGTAGATAATGAGAAGAAAAGTTGGGGTATTGTCCAAGTTGGACACAATATTATTTACTTGAATTAAATTTGGCACATTAAGTTCTAGGTGCTAGAGTCCAGTCAGGATATTGGAACCACGTAGCTTAATATACAGAGAAGGCAATGGCACCCCACTCCAGTACTCTTGGCTGGAAAATCCCATGGACAGAGGAGCCTGGTAGGCTGCAGTCCATGGGGTCGCTGAGGGTCTGACACGACTGAGTGACTTCCCTTTCACTTTTCACTTTCATGCATTGGAGAAGGAAATGGCAACCCACTCCAGTGTTCTTACCTGGAGAATCCCAGGGATGAGGGAGCCTGGTGGGCTGCCGTCCATTGGGTCACACAGAGTCAGACACGACTGAAGCAACTTAGCAGCAGCAGCTTAATATAAAGAATTATTCAACTGTCTAAGAGAATAGCTGTAAGATGTAAGATAACTCTATATGTGTCTAGACTGATGGATATTTTCTCATTCCTGTTGTTTAGTCACTAAGTCGTGTCCAACTCTCTTGCAACCCCATGGACTGCAGCCCACCAGCCTCTTCTGTCCATGGGATTTCCCAGGCAAGAATACTGGAGTGGGTTGCCATTTACTTCCCCAGGGGATCTTCTCGACTCAGGAATCAAGCAGGTTCTTTTACCACTGAGTCACCAGGGAAGCCTCAGAGAGTATCTTAGAATGGACAAATTGTTAAACATCCCTCTGCCAGGCTGGAGTTCATACCTCCTTGAAGGAAGACAGCAGAAAAGCAAGATAGCAGAGTTTACTACTTGGCCCTGGCCAGCACACTGGGCCATGGTGACTGGGCCAGGCAGCGACTGTCTAGCATACAGATGGGAAACAAGAGATCAGCAACAAGAGGCAGCATGCAGAAGGCCTGAGGGCTCTCCCACAGGTTGGGTACTGCTAGGGGTGAGGCTGCAATGTCACTGAGGGGCCATGTGATCTGTGAGTATGATTGGGCCGGAGCTCCACAAGATGTCCACATGCCCATCATCCTGACACAAGCAAATTACAGAAAAAGCCCTTCCTCCTGTAAACACCTCCAGTGCTCTCTAATGAGGAAACATAACATTATGCTCATGCTGCAGCAAAAATGCTTAAAAGGAGTCCATTTATTATTAAAAGTATATACTGAAGGGTGAATGTAGAGCTAAGAAGAAATTGACAAGTGGCATGATAATACATAAATTTTGCCTTGAGCAAGCATAATTTGAAATTTGTAGAATTTGTGATCAGATTAAATAAAAATTAGTATTGCAGAGGACCATCAGGGGAAGACATTCTAATGAGATGGATGGAATACAACAGTGCAAAATATAGATCCAATTTCATATTTGACTATAAAAGTGGAGTTAACAGGAGGAACTTATCTCTTGCTTATTTGTTGGTGGAGGTGCCATGCCACATGGCTTGCAGGATCTTAGTTCCCTGACCAGGGGTTGAACCTGCGGCCATAGCAGTGAAAGTGCTGACTGCTAACCATTGAACCACTAAGGAACTGCAAAAGGATGCATCTCTTTAGATAGAAGACTCCAGTCATGGAGCAGATACCAAAACACAAGTTGCAATAGTCTCTATTCCTTCCTATCTGCAATTTGCAATAGCCTAATTAAGACCTCTTCAAGCCTGACTCAGTCTCATGGCACACTGCTTCAGTAGCATTTTTTAACTGCTGCCCTTAGACGTTTTCAGTTCCCTATTCCTGGGTCAGATGGGTAAAATGCCCATCTTCTATCAAAGGGGACTTTAAATTGAGTAGACTGGTCATAATTTCTTAAAAAACAACTCAGATTCTCAATGGATAACTAAACTAAATATACTCACTTGTTTTTATAACTGTCTTTAGGAGCACTTAGGGTAAATCATAAAGCCCTGCCTATGGGAATTTAATTGGCTGGGAGCATATGAAATATAAATCATTAATTTAAATAGACAAGATGATTCACGGTATAAATTAGCCACAATACACTTTTCCCAAACATATTGCTTTTGTTCCTTCTTGATATCTTTTTATTAAAAGACTTTGTCTCAAAACTAAGAATGTACTGAACAGTCTGGTAAAACATTATTCAATATATTTTCACTTCATGGAATGACTTTTGTCAATGCAATATGTTTAAAGATCTTGTGCAAGACAACCACAGTGAAAGAAAAGAGATCAAGTTTATCAAGTGAACAGGGTAAGAGGAACAAAGACATCATAAAGATAATGTGCTCAGCAAAATTACAGGTTGACAAAGTCTTGTGTAAAAAAGTTACCTTGAGGATAGTGTGAGGAATAATGAGGGGATCTACTAAATGCACATGAAGAACCAAATATTTCTCAAAATGTCAATGAGTATTAATGAGATCTGATGATGAAACTCATCAATAGCAGTAACTATTGTGTTTCCTGTAGTCATTCTGAGAAAGGAGAAGATCAATTGCTTATTCAACACAGAGTTACAATGTACCAGTAGCATGAGAGGCAATGTTATAAGAATTGAGGATTTAGCACTAAACAAGTCAAGCTAGGTCTGTGCTCCCATGAGGTTTGTATAGTAGTGATGAGAAGCAGGTAGGGAAAAAGGGGAAAAGAATGAAAGAAAGATTATCAGATAATAATACATGGTAAATACTAAAGATTTTAGTGGTGGCACTGGAAGTGGAGGAAACAAAGGTCAGATTTACAGACAAGATACAGTTCAGATAAGACCCAATAAGACTCACTAACATAATAATGAAGGTATGGGGGAAATAGATGATTAAAATTACACTTAGTTTTTAATTACAGGTGTGTGTGTACGTGTGTATCATTATGCAACTCTTGGCTGATGATTTGCAGCAATCCTAGAGGACATGAAAATTGGTATGTACTTGCTGAAGACACAATATAAAAGACAGGTAGTGAATGGAGAGAGTAACTTCTCTCATTCCTAATCCCCTCGCTATGTTTTGTTGTCTCTGTTATGCTCATTTGTATCTGACTCTTTTGCGACCCCATGGACTGTAGCTCGCTAGGCTCTTCTGTCCATGGAGATTTCCCAGGCAAGACTGCTGGAGCAGGTTGTGATTTCCTTCTCCAGGGGATCTTCCCAACCCAGGGATAGAAACTGATTCTCCTGTGAGACTCCTGCATCACGGGCAAATTCTTTACCACTGAGCCACCAGGGAAGCCCTTCATCCCTTGCTACCAAATACCAAAGGATAGAAGGAACTAGATGAAAGATGCTGTGATAGGAAGATGCTGTAGTATCCTTACTAATGTTTCTTGTTTCTCACAGAAATAAGAAGCAAAGACATAAAGTAAGAGAAAAAGAATGAAGTGTTAGGTATTTGTAGATAGTATGACAGGAGTGGAATGGTTGCCTTGGAGAAAGGGGAAGGACATATTCTACAGAAATGTGGTAGGTTTGTTGTAACAGTAGCTTCGTTGCTACTACAGATAGGAAGGTCAAGGAATGCTTCTCTGAGAAATGGGTATTTAACCAAAGCACTAAACAAAAAGGATTCTGCCATGGAAATATCATGAGAAAGATTATTCCAAAAAGAAGGAAAGCAAACAAAACATCTTAATGTAAGAACAAGCTTCTGTTTAAGGCTCTGATGTAAAGCCAGTGCTGTTTGAGCATGAGTGTGATGGAGAGGGTGCTGTAAGATGTGGTAGGAGAGATAGGCAAGAGCCAAGTCCTGTTAAATTATGTGAGCAAGATGAAATAAACTAGATTTATAATACATGCAATCACCCATTAAGGAAATGATTTCTGGTGTGTGTGATTTTATGTTTGTTACAAGCTGGAAACAATAAGAGGCAAGAACCACAAGATGGAATAAAGATTCCCGGGAGAAATATCAATAGCCTCAGATATGCAGTTGACACCACCCTTATGGCAGAAAGAGAAGATGAAATAAAGAGTTTTTTCAAAGTGAAAAAAGAGAGTGATAAAGCAGGCTTAAAACTCAACACTCTAAAAACAAAGATCATGACATCTAGTCCCACGACTTCATGGGAAATAGATGGGAAAACAATGGAAACAGTGACAGACTTTATTTGCTTGGGCTCCTTAAATCACTGTAGATGGTGACTGCAGCCATGAAATGAAAAGAGGCTTTCTCCTTGGAAGAAAAGCTATGACAAACCTAGACAGCATATTAAAAAGCAGAGACATTACTTTCCCAACAAGGGTCCATCTAGTCAAAGCTATGATTTTTCCAGTAGTCATGTATGGATGTGAGAACTGGACAATAAAAAAGGCTGAGCACTAAAGAACTGATGACTTAAAAGTGTGGTGTTAGAGAAGACGCTTGAGAGTTCCTGGCCCTTTAATTGCTTGAAATTAAAAGAGGCTTGCTCCTTGGAAGAGAAGCTATGTCAAACCTAGAGAGCATATTAAAAAGCAGAGACACTACTTTGCTAACAAAGGTCCATCTAATGAAAGCTATGGTTTTTCCAGTAGTCATGTATGGATGTGAGATTTGGACTATAAAGATGGCTGAGCACCAAGGAATTGATACTTTTGAATGGTGGGATTGGAGAAAACTCTTGAGAGTCCCTTGGCTTGCAAGAAGATCAAACCAGTCAACCCTAAAGGAAATCAATCCTGAATATTCATTGGAAGAACTGATGTTGAAGATTCAATACATGGGCCACCTGATGCTAAGTTAGAAGAGACCCTGATGCTGGGAAAGATTGAAGGCAGGAAGAGAAGAAGACAACAGGGGATGAGATGGTTGGATGGTATCTCCAACTCAATGGACATGAATTTGAATGAGCTCCAGGAGATGGTGAAGGATAGGGAAGCCTGGTGTGCTGCAGACCATGGAGTCACAAAGAGTCAGACAGGACCAAGTAACTGGAAAACAACAGCAACAACCACAAGATGTGCTTGACCTACGATAAAGCTGTCAAAGAGGTGGATCAAAACCCACAGTGAAACTTTCCTCATCACGAACCTCTAGATCACATTAAAGCAGTGGAAGATTTTGTTGACAGACTAAAGAAAGACATTGTTTATCAAGTGTCTGTTTCCCTTCATCCATTACCTCTACCACATCTTTTGGCTTCAACATAGTACAGGAAGCAGATGGTAGGACCTCACCAAAGAGGTCTGTCTGTCCCTGTGATATGATGGTATCAGAAATAACTCACATCAGAAATAGTGTCAGATGGAAGAGCTGAGAGGTGAGTTTGTAAGTGATCAAGTGCTGAAATATGATCCATACCAGAAAGACAGAGTTGGAGGTATCAACAGAATGATGGATCTCAAAACAAAAGAAACAAAAACCCAAACACACAGTTTCATAAAAGGATACAACAACAGGTAAAACAGCACAAGTCATGTAAGACTGCCATTTCTTCTAAATTCTTCTTTCCTCTATATCAGATTCTGGAGGATGCAGGTATAGAAACTATCAAGTCAGGGAGTTGAAGAAGAAAGGAAAAGAGACACTACAAAGCATGTTTCTCTTTCCTGCTATAGTCTCAAAACTCTGGACTGGGCCTAAGCTGTCCAGGGAGATACTTTAAATTGTATGATAGAGTGAATAATTTTGATATTTCACTGATCTTGTATTTCTAATACCAGAAAATAAGATTGCCAATCAACACCTGAATGTAACAGGAAAAATCTACAGAATTTAGTTCATGAAAACAACCAGAAATGGAGAGGAAAATTCCAAGAGTGATTTTGAATGGCATGGTAAAATAGTACAGAGTACATTCTGAGTACAGTACATTCTGATTCCAACTCTGTTAATAAATAGTGAGTCATAAGTATGTAGTGACAGAAGGCTTTTGAAGGGTTTTAGTCAGAAAACAACACTTTCTAATTACCATATTGAATATCACTTTACTGGCTGTGTGGGAAGATTTTAGGAGACAACAGGGGGGAAGTTATGAATATATGAAAACAGACCAGACAAGAGAGGACAGGAACTTGGGCAAAAGTGGTTATTAGTTGAAAATGGAGAGAAAAGGATAGTTCTGAGATATGTTTTATAGGATGGGATGATGTGGGAGTGAGGAGTAAAAGGAAATGAAGTGGAAATGCTAGATTTTAGGGTCTAACAACTGAGCACAAACACTTACGGAGTTGTGGAAGACTAACAAGCAGCAGAGTGCAGTGAAGGAGAGCAATTCATAGTTCTTTTTGAATATATTGAATCTGAGGTGCCAAGTTACATCCATTTAGAGATGTAACAATTGGAATTGGTGGAAGGAATCTGGAATTGTGGAAGAAGGCAGGAATGGGTATACAGAGTTTGGAGTCTTCAGTACACAGTATTTAAAATTCTGACTTTAAAACAAACCATGTAATGGGATTTCTTTGGTGGTCCAGTGGTAAAGAATCTACTTTCCAATGCAGGCACAGTGAATACTCAATGCAACAAATAATAATAATAATAAGTTATGTAAGAAGAATTAATGCAAATAAAAGAGAAGGGGTGCCAAGTCAAAAAAATGTGACACTATAACATGGGAGTTTCAATGGAGGAAAAGAACAGAAAGGAAATTGAAACAGACAACAGTCAAGGAGATAGAAAAATAAGAGTGCTTTTATCTCAAAGCAATGAGAAGAAAAAGTTTCAAGTAAGTGGACAGACAACAGTGTCAGAGACTGCTGATAACTCAAATAGGAAAAAAAAAAGAGAGAGAGAAGAGCAATTACCTTTTTATTTAGTAAAAAGAAAGTCCTTGATGACCTTCACAGTTATTCTCACTGAATTGATAGATAAAAAATACAAAGATTGGAAAGCTGAAGGGAGAATGGGAGATGAGAAAATCCACAAACCATCAGATAAAAGAAATTCTACCAAGAAGTGAATGGAAGACAAGAAGAAGCTTAGAAGCCAAAGAAGATCTATGGTTAAGAACCATTAAAAAAAAAAAAAAAAAAGACTGAACATCAAGCATATGTTTGAGCACTGATATCAATTCAGTGGAGACAAGGATCATTCAACAATGTAGAGTGGAGGGTGGAATTAAACGATCAACATTTAAGAACTGATGATGAAATACAGCCCAAACTTTGAGGGCATGGCCTTGATAGGAGCAAAGATGCTTCTGTTAGAGAAACAAAGGTAGAGAGGACAGAGACACAGGAAGGTCAATTATTTTTATGATGGCAAGATAAGAAAGGTTATCAATATTATTTGCCTGTCCAGCTGGCAAAATCATTGTAAAGGGCACTGCTCCCCTTTCGAAGCAACAATAGCAGTTTCAGTCTCACACTGTTCTTTTCACTTTTCTTGAGAGAATGGAGAAACTGCTAGTAACCTACTAGTGCTAGTACTAAATCGCTTCAGTCATGTCTGAGTCTTTGTGACCCTATGGACAATAGCCTGCCAGACTCCTCTGTCCATGAGATTTTCCAGGCAAGAATACTAGAGTGGGTTCCCATTTCCTCCTCCAGGGAATCTTTTCAACCCAGGATTCAAACCCATGTCTTTTAACTTCTGAATTGGTAGTGGGTTCTTTACCACTAGCGCCCCATGGGAAGCCCAACCTATACACAGTACTAATTTGGAAAACCATGTTTACAATTACATATGTTATTACTGATTACTGTTTTCAGTCCACAGAACAACAGCTTTTTACAGAAAATATATCTCAACCCTCAAATGAATGGTGGAGAAGATAATGGGAATTGATATCATGCCATCCTGTTTAGGGCTTCCCTGAAAGTTCAGCTGGTAAAGAATCCACCTGCAATGGATAAGACCCTGGTTTGGTTCCTGGGTTGGAAAAATCACCTGGAGAGGGGATAGGCTACCCACTCCAGTCTTCTTGGGCTTCCCTGGTGGCTCAGCTGGTAAAGAATCTGCCTGCAATGTGGGAGACCTGGGTTCCATCCCTGGGTTGGGAAGATCCCCTGGAGAAGGAAAAGGCTACCCACTCCAGTATTCTGGCCCAGAGAATTTCATGAACTATATAGTCCATGGGGTTGCAAAAAGTCGTACACGACCAAGTGACTTTCACTTCACATCCTGTTTAACTAAAAACAATCACACTCTCCAAAATCAACTTGTGTGTTAAAAGCCTAGATATTTCTAATATTTAATTTTGCTCATTTTTAGAATAAATTAAAATGAGATTTTCTAATTGATAAAGAATTAAGTCCATGAGAGCCATGGTAAATACTATTAGGGGGCTAGAGATGCAGGAACTTAAGTCCACCTGAGAGAAAGCCAGTAGCCCATTGATTAGGAATTCAGCATGCATCTGCAAGAGTACCATGGAGATGGTATGAGATATGTATCAATTACAATGTGATGATGTGTCCTGGAGTGGTTAACTGAAGTGGTAGGCTCAGTGCTTTACAACTAAGGTAAGGGTTTATCACAAGGAGTATTTCTTGCCTGAAGAGTCCTAAGAAAATCTAATTGAGTATATTATCGGCTTGATTACAGTCACTCAGAAGATGACTTATTCCACAATATTCCTTAATTTTGTCTCATTCCCTCTGAGGTATAAATTTCTCCTATTCCCCAAATCCCTTTTAGATACTAATAAAATGTGTCATACTTGATAAACAAGAAAAGTCTATTTACTTGTCCGACTAGAAGGAACTTTAAATATCCAAGCTACTAACTCAGCTTATGTGTACATGCACAGATTCAGGGGCAGCATTTCTCTTTTATAGCTTCACTGTAAAGGAGCCAAAGTGAACATTATGGAAATAGGCATCCTCATGGGATATTCTACTTTAAAAGGTCAGAATTTGGCAGAGAAAACAAGTATTTTTCCTAGCATCTAAAAGGTTTGGAACTAAAACAGAATTTCATAACTAAGAAATGGAAATGGCTGTCTCCTAATAGAATAAACAACTATTGCCAGAGTCATGGCTAGTTGGCCACATGATACTGTATGTACCCTATGTTCTATATAACATGTCTGCTATAATCTCCACTTTTCTTGCTGACCATAAGGCCTAAGTTGAAAATCATAGTTTCTTGCTTTCACCCCTTATTTTGTATTCTTCTTGCAGCTACTCACTGCTGGACTGATCATGTTGAGCACTTTTAACTGGTAGGTAATCCCAATTATAATACGCACTGGTTACAATTTATCTTGTATTTGTTAGGTTGTCAGTTTCCCACTGACTTCTGTTATTAAGAACTTCCCCAATGAATCCTCAGGTTTCTGGACATAGCCTTTGTATTATAATTATAACGTTTGTATTATAACTGCTGTTGTAATAAATTATCACAAACTTAGTGACTTAACACACATTTATTATGTTATAATTCTGGTGATCAGAAGTCTAAAATGGGTTTATAGGACATTCTTTCTGTAAGCTCTTTCACTCTCTTCTCAAATCTCTGACTCTGTCCCTCTGTTTCTACCTTCTGTCTTTGTAAGGATCTTTGTGATTATATCATTGGGCCCAATTAGATAATTCAGTATAATCTCCCCATCTCAATACCCTTTAATCACAACTGCAAAGTTCCTTTGCATAATTCACACATCCCAGATATCAGGAACATTTTGGGGGGATCATTTATCAATCTACCACAATCCTCTTTATTTTCATAATGTAGCAGCCACCCAATTTTTTCTTGGTAATTTGAAACAAATACCTGACAGGAGAGCAGCACTCTTTTGTACCTGTTGGCTTATTAGCGTCAAGAGTCAAAAAATGTTGGTCAACAGTTTTAGCTTAATATTGTCTTAGGCACTGGGACCTGCAAACCTATGAGTCTAAAATCTAAAGCTGCAGACAAGAGAAGCAAAAATTTTCTGAAGATTCTTGAGTATAATATGAAAGAGGTCTCATTGACTTAGACCCCCTTAGTTCCTCCACTCCTATTTTGTCAGTGGAGGAAGTAACCCTATAGATCAACCCATTTTAAGGGATAAATGGTGTTCTGTAGAACAATAATCCAGCATCACAAAGTGTGCCTCTCAGACAGAATGCTGAATGAATCTATGGGAAGCTATTTCACCATGAGTAGGCTTGTGATTCTTTGAAGGAATTCCAGAGGGGAGAGCCTGTTCCTGCATATCTTTTGCCTTACAGCAAATTATTTGTCTAGTGGAAACTTACATGTATACCATATTGATGAATAGTGCACCAGGATCCTGGACTGATCATATTGACTCCTGAGAGAAAACTGGTGAAATTTTAACAAATTTGTAACATTGCTTAAAACTTCACAAATTGGTTATTAAGCACAGCCATTATGAAAAAATAAAGTATTTAAACTTACTGTGGGAAAATAAAACTTCTCTGAGTTTCTTAGTGCTTTGGTAAAAAGAGCGTTTTCATACCTTGACAATTGTTTGTGGCCATCTCTCTATTTCTCTGATCCAAAGGATAATAAAACTTCTCTTACCTCCCTAAGAGAGCCAAATACTAATAGCCGAGACAAGTTTCTTGGGTTAAACTCCTAAGGTGGCAGAAACACCTTTGGTTTCACAAGGTTTGAAGCAAAAACTTGGCAGAAATATCTAGGTCAGAAAAGACAGTCACCTGGGATTTATCTGACCCTTGGAAGGACGCATTTACATTCCAAAGATCAGAGTAAGATACCAGAATGGGAGAAGGTAGGACTCTTTCCAGCTGCCCCCAAGAAACAAAAGTGGGTTTCTGTGTGTGTTTATTTTGCTTTGTTTTTTTTTCATTCTCTCTCTTATTTGAGAGAGAAGGATCATGACTGTCTCTCTTCTATAGAAAAATGGAGAAAATCCATTGTTCTTCATTTTATGTTTAAATACAGTTCAGCTACCAGACTGGCATATTTGACCTAGTTTTTATCATGTCATTCCAGGGCTACAGCCAGGGGCAAAGTGGGGCATCTAATGAGCTTTACAATTTAAGTAATAAGATATTTGTCTCTGATCTAGAACTCTTCATGTGTGAGCATTCAAGGTGAAATTAATAAAGATGAACATAAAAAATCTAACACAATTAAACAAAATGTATTAAAAGTAAAAGCAATACATACAGATTTTATCACTTCTTAATTATTTTACTATATTTTACTATCTTCTATGGTCTTGAATTATGTCCACCTATTTTGTCCAAATGGTGGAAATACTAAGTAAGTTACCGATATTAGTCCAGGTCCAAGTTTAGTGGAAGACACACTGACCATAGCAGGAATATTTTCAGTCTGAAAACTGGAAAACAGAACCCTCATAACTTTAGTGTTGATTGTCTAGATTTAAGAAAATAATGGAGAAAAAGTTAATAACAGACATTTTTCATTAAAATATGTCATGTCTGCAGCTATCACATTGTGAATTTAAAAAGAGACAGAGAAAAACTTCCCTTTAGTATTCAAGAACTATTATCCAATGTAACAAAAAAGAAATCACATACATCAGAACCGAT
>SJYQ01004566.1:153744-163990 GCA_006410935.1 Redunca redunca | reverse complement strand
CAGATAGAAGTCATCATAAATCAAACTCATTTTGTAAGAATCAACTGGTTACATATAACTCACAATAAATTTTCATACATTATAATATTACATGTGTATCATATATACACTATACTACTATATAATTCTTAATAAGTATATGTATGAATATGCATGTGTACTTATTCTTAGATAACTGGTTGTTAAATATTTGCCAGCACAACATTATTAAGGCTTTATAAAAGTTCACTAGTGATGATACTGGAAGACAAGTTGTGAGCATGAAGGCAAACCTGTGTGCAAAATACAGATGTATTACATGTCCTTTCCTTGATGGAAGAGGTGAAATGAAATCAATCTGAGCCCCTAAGAAATGGTGCTATGCAAGGACCTCAGTATTGGGTTTTAATGTTGGCAAAAGGGGAAGTCAGCAACGCTCAGCATTGCGGTAACTCTGGTGAGAAAAGTCCAAATTATTAAGGTCATACAGAACTTCTCTCTATCCCTTCCCCCTAAATAGTTCATCTGCCAGAATTAGAGTTGCATAAAACTAGATCATTCATTTAAAATTAGCTTATCTTCTCAGAGAGTTGAAAAAAAATAAGCCTCCTTTTAAAAATATTCAACACTGAAGAATCATCTACCTAGCAACATTAACCAACACTGTAATTAAGACATTAATCCAGGGATGTTCTTGCATATTTCACACTGAGTAGGATTAGACATTATAAGAAAAATGAATACAATTAAAAAAATTTAAGTGGGAAATTGACTGTCATTATCTTAGCCAGCGGTATTATCATCTTATATAAAGAACTGAAATGATAATTTGCCGAGTGACTGTTGAAAATGTGTGGAGATGTTTTAGGAAAAGAATTATTTTTATCTGGAAAGATGATTTTCTTAGCTGAAGTGAAGATGCACACAATGCACTGATGAACTCCCTCAATGCTCTATTTATGGACCTGCAAATTGTTCAGGTTTGTCAGGATTATATTTGAATTTCAACTTATCTGTTAATGCTGAGGTTGTTAAGGAGGAAAAGCAAAGCATTCTCTTAAAGCTGATCTTTATTTCATAAAAACTGCCTTAAAAATCCATTAGGATCTGGCATTTATTCAAAAAGAAACATCTCAAGTTAATTGTTTAAATTAGAGAAACTGGTGACAAATCAAAATTTACCTCTTAATCTAACAATAGACTTCCCTTCCTCCCTCCCCAAATTACTACTTACATAACTGCTTTCTGCAAGACTCATTTTCTCTTAAGAAACCAGGGTTCATCTTTCACTTCATGGTTTTTTTCACACATATATGCACATTGTACATAGGAATAAAGAACTGATGCAAAGCCCATTGTAATGTAAAATCAATACTTATTAAACTTGTCTCAAATGTTGTTATTTCTTTTTGAATGTATTAGTTTGAGCTAATTCTTATGGTTCAACATAATAAGTCATGATCATTTTAGGAGTGGTGAGTTAATTAATGCTGTTAAGGACATCCCTGGTGGCTCAGATGGTAAAGTGTCTGTCTAAGATGCAGGAGACCCAGGTTCGATCCCTGGGTTGGGAAGATCCCTTGGAGAAGGAAATGGCAATCCACTCCAGTACTATTGCCTGGAAAATCCCATGGACAGAGGAGCCTGGTAGGCTACAGTCCATGGGGTCGCAAAGAGTAGGACATGACTGACCAACTTCACATTCACATTAAGGATTAGCCTATCCCTTCTCCAGTGGATCTTCCTGACCCAGGAATCAAACTGGGGTCTCTTGCATTGCAGGCAGATTCTTTACCAGCTAAGCTACCAGGGAAGCACTAAATATACTGCAGTGGGTTGCCATGCTCTCCTCCAAGGGATCTTCCCAACCCAGGGATCGAACTTCGGTCTCCTGCATTGCAGGCAAAACCTTTTTCATCTGAGCCACCAGGAAAGCCCATGAATATTGGAGTGGTCAGCATATCCCTTCTCCAGTGAATCTCCCTGAGCCAGGAATCCAACCAGGGTCTCCTGCATTGCAGGTGGGTTCTTTACCAGCTGAGAGCTACCAGAGAAGCTCTGATCATTTTAACGTAAGAATTAGGTTATCTAATTAAGAACCAATGTAGTTTAACCTATGTAAAATGGAGTGGTGAGCTAATTAATGCTGTTAAAAATTTACAAACAAAGCTAGAGAAGGACAATGAAGAGAGAGGTAGAAGTTTTGTATTCAGTCCAAAAAAATACTCCAAATGTTTTATTATTACTCACAACCAATCAACTGTAACCTCACACATTTAAAAAACAATGGACATGACTAATTAACAGGAATCTAAGTCACCAAAGGTGGTGCAACTCAATTTAAGGTCTTAGCATGTATACTGAAAAGCTGAAATAGTAGCTTTATTTAAGAAGGAAGAGGACGAGATTATTAAATACTTCTTAGAAAGCCAGACACTATGTTAGCCATTTTGCATGAGGCATTTCATCTAATTGTTAATAAACTCAATGACATTTTATCCCATTTTTTAAGAAAAGTAAAGCAGAATAAATTGCTTAAAGAGACATAGCTCATAAATAGAAGACCTGGGATTTGAACACATATTTCACCGAATTTGGAGCCCCTGATCTTTTCATAATTTCTGGATTAAATCCAAATCAATTAAATAAAAATAAAATACAATCAATAGAATGAATCTAAAGAAAAAAGGAGTAGAAAGTGATTTGAAAAAATCTTATGGCAGAACAAATGGATAGCATCACTGCAAGTTGGTCAATGGACCAGAGAGAATATTTGCATGGATGCCACAAGCATGTTTTGCCCCTGTAATCAGAACCTTAAAATTCCCACCACTATAAAATTTTTCTAGATGAGAACTCAATGACCTGTAAAATAGCATTTGAATATGAAAGTTATGAGTTAGAAAGTACAAGCATCAAGAAGTACCCTTATAATCCACCTTTTCTCATTTGAAATGCAATCAGCAGCTCAAATACCCAAGTGGCATCTTTACAAAGTTCTCACATACATGACTGTGGCCTTTGAAAGGCAAGTTTCATCTCAAGAAGTGTAATTGCCGCTTCATGTACAAACTCCTCAAGATGGAAAAAAAAATGACTGTAAAAAGTAACACATTTCTAACCTTATGAAATAATTCCAGTCACTCATAAATCACCAGTATAATCACTTTATTGTGGTTTTAAACAAAACTGATTTAATAAAATAAAACACTAGTAGGGACTAAAATTAAACTATTCACTTTTATAAATATTATTTCTTGTTTAGTCACTAAATCATGTCCAACTCTTTTGTAACCCCATGTACTCTAGCCTGACAGGCTTCTCTGAACCTGAGATTTCCCAGGCAAGAATACTGCAGGAGGTTGCCACTTCCTTCTCTAGCGGATCTTCCTGACCCAGGGATCAAACCTGTGTCTCCTATATTGGAGGTGGGTTCTGAGGGCTCAGATAGTAAAGATTCTGCCCGCAATGCACAAGAACCAGGTTCAATCCCTGGATTGGGAAGATTCCCCTGGAGAAAGAAATGGCTACCCACTCCAGTACTCTTGCCTGGAGAATTCCATGGACTAGAGGAGCCTGGCAGGCTACAGTCTATGGGGTCACAAAGAGTCAGACATGACTGAACAACTAACACTTTCACTTTACTCTTTTCATTTCTTTACCACTGAACCACCAGAGAAGCTGCTTTCATACACTAGGTCAAATAAATTTGCAGGTAACCTTTACATTTTCTGATAAAATAACTTTTAAGTAAAATTACATAATTGCACATGCAGTTAATATAAAATGTGCTTATTCTATTGAACTATGTCAGCTTACCTACTCTGAACATGAAAAACATATGGAGAATTAAGTATTATAAATTGTTTCTTAGAAGATGGTCAGCAAAGCTAGTCAACATTAGAAACCATAAGAATTGCCCTGAAGTACAAGTTGGACATTTCCTCTTCTATTTCAGCTGTTTCAATTTCTCAGAGTGTTCTCTGGGGTTTTGAAACACTGTGAATCTTTGTAAAGTCTTTACTTCAGATATCCATATGTTAAATATGGTTAGTATCTTATTCATCAAGGTCCTAACCATGAAGCTTTTCAACTAGCGGTAATCCCCATTATCAAATACCAACATGTCTCCTTATTAGAGTACTCATCACCTTTTAACTTCTAATGTCTTCTTTGTAAGTGAGTCTTTCTTTACATATAGTGTGTAAAATCCTTGAAACCAGAAATATTTCCTCTTATACATTTATACCTACACATATAAAATACATGAATTTTCTACAGTTGAATATTTTTGATACATTAAGTACTTCAAATACGTTGTTTTAATTGGCATATCACTCTATAATAAGGAGTCTAATCCAAGTTGAATTACTTGTATTTTTTTTCTAATTAAAATTCTTCTCCATAAAAACAATTACACTACCTTTCACTACTATGAAAAGTCTAAATTTATCCTTGGGTGATGGTAAGGAGGAGGAGATTATCCCTTTTTACTTAACACACAGGAAATGACACTGCAATGGGTAGTGTAACTCTTTGTACTTGGCAATGCTCAAAATGAAATATTTTTAAAGGTGTAATCCATCAGAATGAAAACCAACACACACTGGATCTGAATATTATTGAAACTAGATGGATCACTGATGCATGCTCCTGAGCACTCCCTAAACCATCCACTATCCTGGAATATCTCTATTCTCAGACACAGAAGTTCTCACATCTTCCCTGTGACATGATTCTCTGAATTGCTGATGAGACCAAAAACCTCCTTCTATGCCTATTAGTCATACTAGTCCTTTTTTCTTTGATTAGCTCCCCAGAATTAAAGATGTTTTTAGACATGCAAACATTATAAACATAGAATCCAATGGACAATGTTTTAGACATGCAAACATTATAAACATAGAATCCAATGGACACTTTCCTTAGTATGCTATTGGAGGACTGAGTAACCAAAAATAAATGCATAAATTAAAAGTAATAACAGAAATGCAGGGGGACCAAGGATCGTGGAATCTTACTCAGGCAGGTGGCAAAGAAGGTGCTCAGCATATCGCTGAAATAAAAGCCAGGCTGGTACGTGGGCAGCAGAGCCAGAAAGCAAGTGAGGCAGACAGGGGAACTAAGGGCTAAGGGAGGGTTTCTCTAGAAATGCAGGTGGTTTTACGACCTGAGGCACTTCAGCACTGAAGGAGTGTTGTACCTGTGGGAGTAAGTTAAAGATGGATTCATAGGACATAAAAAAGAGCTAATGAAAATATGAGATAAAACTTTGCTTCAGTAGGGAAAAAAGCTATACTTTGATTACAAATATAGTTCCTGTGGCTCAAATGTAAACTGCCTTTTTTTTTTTTTTTTTCAAAATAATCAAAACTCAAGAACTCTAAAATTGATTTAAAAATTCTTGTACTGTATTATGTGACTGGGACTGGTGAATGTTCATTTGTTATAAGTGTATGAACAAATACTCATGGGCAGGGAGGCAGACAAAAAACTAAAATGCTCTTCTTACATAGTAATAAGATAATATAATCTCATCTACAAAAAATAAACTGCAGAATAAATATGTTGCTTATTTATATCCTTTGTAAATATGGAAGTTAAATAACAGAAGAAAAGACTGAAGGCTTAAAAGTGATTATCTCTGGGCAAAAGGAAGGTGGACTGCTGTTTTACTCTAGCATTTTGTGATTTTTTTTTTTAATTGTGAGCACATGTGCACTAATTTATCTGAATGAATTCTATGAGCCTTGCTGTGAAGGTGCAGTCCTCTAGAGAGGTGCTCCTAACTTGGGTTCTCATCAAATTAATTTCCAAGGTTGGATGTTTTTGATACCACCTGTGTAGTGGGAATTTAAAGCAGTCTTGCATGAGGGTGACTTACAGTTATGAATTCTCTGGGGTGACTTTTCATTCTACAAACAAGTACCAAAACTGTGGCAAATGTGTTAAACAACTGCCTTTAGAGAATGGATTATTTTTAGTTTCTCTGACACTGAGATTGTAGACCTTCATTAATCTCTGTGTAGGGCTATTATTGTGATTCTCTACCTTGCACAGACACTAAGTCTTACTTCTTTTCCTCACTGCAATCATTAAAACTCAAGTTCCTGAGGCAAGTGCCCTTAGGGCATCTATGAACTCAACACACAGACTAAACTGGATTCATGCTCCTGGACCATTCCTGCCTGGATGGGAGTTTGCTTACTTTCTTGATTCAGCTTTGTAGTGTTTAAAAAAATGTTTTCAAACATTACAAAATTATAACAGCTTGAAATATGATTCACATATCACCCAGTATCTTAAATTGTTTCATAGCAGAAATACTTGTAGAACATTTAATCCTACGTATTGTTGAAAGTGACAGTCTTTAGTATATCTTCAATTATTATCTTCTCTCCATTTTCTTTCTTCATGTTGTTTCTGGATAATTTCCCAGATACAAACTTATCTAGACTGATTCTCTAAATTCTTATTTTTCAAAACATTTTTTCATCTCTTTGCATTTTTAAGCTTACTCTTTGGATGTTCTGTACTTTTTCCACTTTTTTTCTTCTGCTTTCATATTGTCATTCCAAGAACATTTCCTCGTTTTCTGAGTGTTCCTTTCTATATAATTTTTATTGTATAAATGTATATTATCTTCTATCTCTAGGGATATCGTATTTTTGCAAGTTTTAATATTTTTTAAAAAAAACTTAGCTGGTTTTATTCATTTTTCTTTGATATAAGATGCCATCTGGAATATCTACAGGTCCATGGCTCTTCATTTATATTTTAGAGTGAAAATCTTGTGTGAATAGTATGGTTGGCTAACTTTGACGTTTTAGTGGGGGTACATCACTATATTATGACAAGACAAAATGCCTCACCTATTCCTATGGAGACAACTAATTCCATTAGCTAAATTCTTTATACTATTTAATTTCTCCATGAAAGAGTCTTCTCTCTTCAATAAAGGCTAAAGTCCCATTAACAGCTTCTGGAAGATGAGTAGAAGAAGTGAGTCCACAGTTATTTACCATGATGTAGACATTGATTATATTTCCTCTGTTTTCAGTAACATGCCCCATCCATTGTCCTTTGCTATGCCTAGAGTCTTTGACTTTAGAATCTCCTTTTCAGTTTTCTTTGTCTTTTCATGGTGAGAGAATTGTAGTTGTTTGGCCATTTCAATGGAGGAAGCTATCTAGGATTTTCCACAAATCCTTTTAGCTTTTTAGTCCACTTCTTTTGAGCACCAACTCCCTGGAAGTATCCAGGCCCTAGAACCCTGATCATTGTGGGTGGGGGAGGCAAATAATCATCTTCTTATTGTCTTCCCCTTTGCCACACTTAAATTTCATCATCCTCAGCTTTCAGTAAGTGACCACTTTCTGATTTACTTCACCCTCCATAATTATGTTGACACCTCTCATCCAATGTTGTCTTCCTTCCAATTCTCTTTTTGCCCACTGTTATTCATTTAAGTTTATTTGAATATATATTTTTGGAGAAGGAAAGAGCAACCCACTCCAGTTTTCTTGCCTGGAAAATTCCATGGACAGATGAGCCTGGAAAGCTACAGTCCATGAGATCGCAAAGAGACAGACACAAATGAGGGACTGAGAATACACACACAAGTATACTTTTAGGAGAGAGTAGAAGACAAATATTTCATCACTCCACCATGTTTAACTGGAAGTATACCTATTAATTTTTATTGTATCGATAGTTATGTGTAGCTATTTAATTCATGTATTTATAATCATTTTTCCTATGTCCATTTTTATGCTTATTTTTATTTGATTTATCTATCAGACCACAAGAATCACAACAAATTACCACTTCCCTCTAGTCCTCTGCCCCAGATCCCTATCCCTCTATCACCATGCATACATATAGCCATCATCCTAGAGTTTTCATTCTTGGTTTCTACCATTTATGTGCCTTGGAAAACAAATACAAGGAAGATAAATGGTTATTTCATAAGTGGAAGAGTAAAATTTGTCACTTTTCCTTGTAATGACTAGTTATAACCACCTGTATTTCTCTTTTGTTTCAAATCTTTGAAAACCTTTCCTGTTTTCTTCTTTCATTCAGTGATGCTTTTGGAATATCTAAGTCAATGTGCTGTCTTTCTCGGGACTTTAATTATAATTCTTGAGCTCTGAGATTTACAGTGATTGAATTCAGGTGTGAATGCTTTGATTTGTTTAGTGCATGAGCTTTGTTTAAAATGTTCTAATACCCTATTCATTTCCTTAGAGTGGGAAAGACTAGAGATCTCTTCAAGGAAATTAGAGATACCAAAGGAATATTTCATGCAAAGATGGGTACAGTAAAGGACAGAAATGGCAAGGACCTAACAAAAGCAGAAGAGGTTAAAAAAAGGAAGCAAGAATACACAGAAAGAACTATACAAAAATATCTTAATGACCCAGATAACCATGATTTTGTGGTCACTCACCTAGAGCCAGACATCCTGGAGTGTGAAGTCAAGTGGGCCTTAGGAAGCATTACTATGAACAAAGCTAGAGAAGGTGATGGAATTCTAGCTGAGCTATTTCAAATCTCAAAAGATGATGCTGTGAAAGTGCTGCACTCAATATGCCAGCAAATTTGGAAAACTCAGAAATGGCCACAGGACAGGAAAATGTCATTTTTCAATCCAATGCCATTAAAGAATGGCAATACCAAAAAATATAAAAATTACCATACAATTGTACTCATTTCACATGTTAGCAAGGTAACACTCAAAATACTTCAAAATAGATGTTAGCAGTATTTGAATTGAGAACTTCCAGATGTTCAAGTTAGATTTAGAAAAGGCAGAGGAAGCAGAGACCAAATTGATAATATCCACTGGATCACAGAAAAACGCAAGGGAATTCCAAAAAACTTCTGCTTCATGGAGTATACTAAAACCTTTGACTGTGTGGATCACAACAAACCACGGAATTTTCTTCAAGAGCTGGGAATACCAGAGCACCTTACCTGCCTCCTAAGAAACCTGTATGTAGGCCAAGAAGCAACAGCTAGAACCGGGCATGGAACAGCAGACTGGTTCAAAATTAGGAAAGGAGTATATCAAGGCCATTTATTTGTCACCCTGCTTATTTAACTTAAATGCAGAGCGCATCATGTGAAATGCTGGGCTGCATGACTCACAAGCTGGAATCAAGATTGTTGGGAGAAGTATCAACAACCTCAGATATGCATATGATACCATTTTAATGGCAGAAAGTGAAGAGGAACTAAAAAACCTCTCAGTGCAAATGAAAGAGGAGAATGAAAAAGTTGGCTTAAAAATTCAACATTCAGAAAACAAAGATCATGGCATCTGGTCCCAACACTTCTTAGCAAATAGATGGGGAAAAAGTGGAAACAGTGATAATAAATAAAACTGGGCTAGAACCAGGCATGGAACAACAGACTGGCTCAAAACTGGGAAAGGAGTACATCAAGGCTGTATATTTGTCACCTTACTTATTTAACTTATATGCAGAGTGCATCATGTGATATGCTGGGCTGGATGACTCACAAACTTTTGGGCTTTTATTTTCTTGGACTGCAAAATCACTGGGGATGGTGACTGCAGCCATGAAATTAAAAGATGCTTGCTCCTTGGGAGAAAAGCTACAACCGATCTAGACAGCATATTAAAAAGCAGAGACATCACTTTTCTGACAAAGGTCTGTATCGTCAAAACTATGGTTTTTCCAGTAGTCATGTACAGATGTGAATGTTAAACCATAAAGAAGGCTGAGCGCCAAAGAATTGATGCTTTTGAACTGTGGTGTTGGAAAAGACTCTTGAGAGTCCCTTGGACTGCAAGGTGATCAAACCAGTCAATCCTAAAGGAAATCAGTCCTGAATATTCATTGGAAGGACTGAAGCTGAAGTTCCAATACTTTGGCCACTTATGTGAATAGCTGACTCATTGGAAAAGACCCTGATGCTGGGAAAGATTGAGGGCAGGAGGAGAAGGGAGCAACAGAGGATGAGATGGTTAGATGGTACCATTGACTCAATGGGCATGAATTTGAGTAATCTCTAGGAGATATTGAAGGAGAGGAAAGCCTGGCATGCTACAGTTCATAGGGTTGCAAATAACTGGACATGAATCAGAGACTAAACAATTATTTCCTTATTTGGGATAATTTCAAGGAAGTGTTTTCTTTAATATTCCCTCCCCTCCAAGTATTCTTCTTTTTCATGTTTGTCTACTCTTATATTTGACCTTTTAATTTTTTTATATTTTATATTTGGTCATCTCCTTCTAATG
>SJYQ01004566.1:133759-153606 GCA_006410935.1 Redunca redunca | reverse complement strand
ACTCAACCCCACAGATCCCTCTGCCAGATACTGAATTGCTAATGTTTACCTGCAAAACCTAGACTATCATTGGGCTCACACTGGGAAATGAGGAAAAGGACAAAAGCAAAATAGTAACCCTAGCTTCCTGCTGTTCTTAGGAATCTAGATCTTATCATTTCTATCTGACACTGCAATCAAAAATGTTTGGCCTCCACATAGTTATCTCATTTCAGCTCTTATGTGAAGTTTCAGAATCCTTCAAATTCACTCATATTAATATAGTCTCTCCAGTATTACATTCAGAGAAGGGGAAGTCAGCAACAGCCTCTGTTAGTTAGTTATCCATGGTAAAAATGAGAATTAACATTTTCATTCATTCTGTGTGTCAAATGATTATTCAAGATAAGGGATACTATAGAATCAAGAGTGAAAGATGTAGGGTTAGGATGTGTGTGTGGTGTGCTCAGTCCTTCAGTTGTGTCTGACTCTTTGAGACCCTATGGACTATAGCCTATCAATCCGGCTCCTCTGTCCATGAGATTTTTCCAGGCAAAATTATCGGAGTAGGTTGCCATTTCCTCCTCCAAGTGATTTTCCTGACTGAGGATTGAACCCGTGTTTTCTGCCTCTCTTGCATTGGCAGGTGGATTCTTTACCACTGAGCCACTTGGGAAGCCAGGGTTAGCATATAACCTATATAAGTCCTGATATGTCAAAATCACATACAAAAAAGTTTTGGAAATAAATAACCAAGGCAAAAATATGTTCATAAGATACACAGTGAGGGGATTTTAAGACACTATAGTCAAATATTTGGTATACTCTCCCAATGCTAAGCCCAGGCAAGTTTGTATCTACGAACTGAAATCAGCACAGATAGAAGACATTAAAAAAGCAGTTTGCCAGTTTTAAAGTTCTTCACCTATCACATATAAAGGGCATATTTTATGTTCTAGCACCATGAGTGACTCAGCTTAAAAAAAAAAACATGGTGGGTTTCAGTATCAAAGACTGAGTAAGAACATGTCATAGAAAGGAAAGAGAAAATGTTTACTGAAAGAACTATGATTTTCCTATCATTAAAAGACTATTGATAGATTAATTTTATTAGGAGCTCTTAGAAATATCTATTCTTCAACTGTAAATCTCATTATCAAAAATTAAATGTCATATCTGATTTCCCTGTAGAAGATAGTACCCCCAACACTCTTTCCTTTTCCACTCTACTTGTCTTTGTTGCATGCTTCANCTCTACTTCTCTTTGTTGCATGCTTCACCAGCTCTGTCTCCCTCCCACTAGACTACAAACATCACAATGGTACAGACGCAGTCTGTTTTACTCACTGCTAAACCCCAGCACCTAGAATAGTGCCTGTTCCAATAAGTATTAATATATATATATATATATATATATATTAATGAACAAAGACAGAACTCCAAAACTAAAAGGGACTTTTATCCAAAACAAACAGCCTTGACACCTATCCCTGAGTAATGCAAGATATGCCCAGTAACAGTGAGTTTGGAATATGAAATCTTCCCTGTAGCTAGCCACAAACTATATTGCATCAATACCTTGGTGAACTTTCCAACTGTTGCTCGTCAGTCATGCTATTTAATAGACATGGCTGATGTAGTTAGTTCAAGGCAATACGTTTAGGTAACTATTGAGATGGTTTTCACTCCAGAAGAATGGTCTGACAGGAATGATGATGAATTAGGCTATGATCCATAAGTGATCACACAAGCACAAACCCAGGCAAATAGATTAGTTTATTAAAGTAGAAGTGGTTTCTTTCATGGTAAAAAAAAAAAAAAAAAAAAAAAAGTGATGTTCTCATCCTTAACCTCTAAGCAAGATTAAGAAAAACATATAAGCTCCTAGAGGTTCCCTGCTTTACCTCTGAATTGTTTCCTTTTATTTCGCCTCTGGTTAATCAAGGTGGGATTAAATCAAACAAGTCTGAGTGGTGAATTCCTCAAAACTGATGCCTTTATTAAAGATCTATCTGTGCTTTTTAGAGAATCCTCTTCAGTGAGAACAAATAAAGTCTAAAATCTCAGGTAAAGAGTGAACCAAAAAGTGCTTCAAAATAGGTAGTTCTGTAAACAGCTTGGATATAATAATACTTATGCTGGATAAGTGGCACTTGGGTGAGTCCTATCTATAAACCAAACTTGAAATCAGGACCATATCACTTATCTGGAGTTTTAGAGGGAGTTCCTAGGAAAGATGGAATCAAACAATCAGGAAACCAAAGGTTATGCAAGTCAAAAACTAGCAGAAAATAAAGGTGATTAAAATTTCAGAAAATAATACTGCCTCAACTCTTTCTCAGTATCAGTAACATTTCAGTCACTCTTGACCCCATGGACTACAGCATGCCAGGCTTCCAACTCCAACATCACCAACTCCCAGAGCTTGTTCAAACCAATGACCATGGAGTCGGTGATGCCATCCAACCATCTAATTCTCTGTCATCCCCTTCTCCCCGTGCCTTCAATTTTTCCCAGCATCAGGGTCTTTTCCAATGAGTCAGTTCTTCACATCAGGTGGCCAAAGTATTGGAACATCACCTTCAGTCCTTCCAATGAATATTCAGGACTGATTTCCTTCAGGATGGACTGGTTGTATCTCCTGGCAATCTAAGGGACTCTTCAGTCTTCTTGAATACCACAGTTCAAAAAAATCAGTTCTTCATCACTCAGCTTCCTTTATAGTCCAAATCTCACATCCATGCATGACTACTGGAAAGACCGTAGCTTTGACTAGATGGACTTTGTCGACAAAGTAGTGTCACTGCTTTTTAATATGCTGTCTAGATTGGTCAAAACTTTCCTTCCAAGGAGCAAGAGTCTTTTAGTTTCATGGCTGCAGTCACCATCTGCAGAGATTTTGAAACCCCCCAAAATAAAGTCTCTTACTGTTTCCATTGTTTCCCAATTTATTTGCCATGAAACGATGGGACCAGATGCCATGATCTTAGTTTTCTGAATGCTGAGCTTTAAGCCAGTTTTTTTTTTTAATCTCCTCTTTCACTTTCATCAGTTCAGTTCAGTTCAGTTGCTCAGTAATGTCCGACTCTTTGTGACGCCATGAATCGCAGCACGCTAGGCCTCCCTGTCCATAACCAACAACCGGAGTCTACCCAAACCCACATCCATCCAGTCAGTGATGACATCCAGCCATCTCATCCTCTGTTGTCCCCTTCTCCTCTTGCCCCCAATCCTTCTCAGCATTAGTGTCTTTTCCAATGAGTCAACTCTTCGCATGAGGTGGCCAAAGTATTGACATTTCAGCTTCAATATCAGTCCTTCCAAAGAACACCCAGGACTGATCTCCTTTAAGATGGGCTGGTTGGATCTTCTTGCAATCCAAGGGACTCTCAAGAGTCTTCTCCAACACCACAGTTCAAAAGCATCAATTCTTCAGTGCTCAGCTTTCTTCACCATCCAACTCTCACATCCATACATGACCACTGGAGAAACCATAGCCTGGACTAGACAGACCTTTGTTGGCAAAGTCTCTGCTTTTGAATATGCTATCTAGGTTGGTCATAACTTTTCTTCCAAGAAGTAATCGTCGTTTAATTTCATGGCTGCAGTCCCCATCTGCAGTGATTTTGGAGGCCAAAAAAATAGTCTGACACTGTTTCCCATCTATTTCCCATGAAGTGATGGGACCAAATGCCATGATCTTCATTTTCTGAATGTTGAGCTTTAAGCCAACTTTTTCACTCTCCACTTTCACTTTCATCAAGAGGCTTTTTAGTTCTTCTTCACTTTCTGCCATAAGGGTGGTGTCATCTGCATATCTGAGGTTATTGATATTTCTCCTGGCAATCTTGATTCCAGCTTGTGCTTCTCCCAGCCCAGTGTTTCTCATGATGTACTCTGCATATAAGTTAAATAAGCAGGGTGACAATATACAGCCTTGATGTACTCCTTTTTCTGTTTAGGACCAGTCTGTTGTCCATGTCCATTTCTAACTGTTCAAGAGGCTCTTTAATTCTTCTTCATTTTCTGACATGAGTGTGGAGTCCTCTGCATATCTGAGGTTATTTATATTTCTCCCAGCAATCTTGATTCCAGCTTGTGATTCATCCAGCCTGACATTTTGCATGATGTCATCTGCATATAAGTTAAATAAGCAGGATGGCAATATACAGGATTGATGTACTCTTTTCCCAAATTGGAACCAATCTGTTGTTCCATGTCCAGTTCTAACTGTTGCTTCCTGACCTGTATATAGGCAGATCAGGTGGTCTGGTATTCCCATCTCTTGAAGAATTTTCCATAGTTTATTGTGATCCACACAGTCGACGGCTTTGGCATACTCAATAAAGCAGAAATATATGTTTTTCTGGAATCCTCTTGCTTTATTGATGATCCAGCAGGTGTTGGCAGTTTGATCTCTGTCTCTCTGCCTTTTCTAAATCCCACTTGAACATCTGGAAGTTCATGGTTCACATACTGTTGAAGTCTGGCTTGGAGAATTTTGAGCATTAACTCTGCTAATGCATGAGATGAGTACAATTGTGTGGTAGTTTGAACATTCTTTGGCATGGCCTTTCTTTGGAATTGGAATGAAAACTGACCTTTTCCAGTTCTGTGGCCACTGCTGAGCTTTCCAAATTTGTTGGCATATAGAGTGCAGCACTTTCATAGCATCATGTTTGGGATTTGAATTAGCTTAACTATCATTCCATCACCTCCACTAGCTTTGGTAGTAGTGATGCTTCCTAATGCCCACTTGACTCTGCATATCAGGATGTCTGGCTCTAGGTGAGTGATAACACCATCATGGTTATCTGGGTCATGAAGATCTTTTTTTGGATAGTCTGTGTATTCTTGCCACCTCTTCTTAATAAAAAAAAAAAAGATCATGGCATCCAGTCCCATCATTCATGACAAATAGATGGGGAAACAGTGGAAACAATGGCTGACTTTATTTTTCTAGGCTCCAAAATCACTGCAGATGTTGATCACAGCCATGAAATTAAAAGACACTTACTCCTTGGAAGGAAATTATGACCCACCTAGATAGCATATTAAAAAGCAGAGACATTACTTTGCCAATAGAGGTCGGTCTAGTCAAGGCTATGGTTTTTCCAGTAGTCATCTATGGATGTGAGAGTTGGACTGTGAAGAAGGCTGAGCGCCAAAGAATTGATGCTTTTGAACTGTGGTGTTGGAGAAGACTCTTGAGAGTCCCTTGGACTGCAAGGAGATGCAACCAGTTCATTCTGAAGGAGATCGGCCCTGGGATTTCTTTGGAAGGAATGATGCTGAAGCTGAAACTCCAGTACTTTGGCCACCTCATGTGAAGAGTTGACTCATTGGAAAAGACTCTGATGCTGGGAGGACTTGAGGGCAGGAGGAGAAGGGGACGACAGAGGATGAGATGGCTGGATGGCATCACTGACTCGATGTATGTGAGTCTGAGTGAACTCCGGGAGTTGGTGACGGACAGGGAGGCCTGGCAGGCTGTGATTCACGGGATCATGAAGAGTTGGACACAACTGAGCAACTGAACTGAACTGAACTGAAGCATACAACTGGTAGACAGCATTCATATCAATTTTCCCTTCAGTTCAGTTCAGTCACTCAATCGTGTTCGACTCTTTGCAACCCCATGAATCGCAGCACACCAGGCCTTCCTGTCCATCACCAACTCCCAGAGTTCACTCAGATTCATGTCCATCGAGTCAGTGATGCCATCCAGGCATCTCTTCGTCTATCGTCCCCTTCTTCTCCTGCCCCCAAGCCTTCCCAGCATCAAAGTTCAGGACAAAAATAAAATCAAATTTGTCATGTTATCTTTTTTCCCATGAGACTTAAAGTATGCAAATATGACAGGGAAAAATAATCTGAGGAACAACCAAGCAACAATTTAGAGCTTGTCACAAATATTCTGCATATGAAATTAAACTTTCTCTTTTATTTAAATTTGTTTAAATTTAGAATGTGATCTTTGAAATGTTTCACAGCTTGTAGGGAGTGTTTTGGAAAGAATGCATTTAAGTTTAAGTTCGTCGCAGCACTGTTTATAATAGCCAGAACATGGAAACAACCTAGATGTCCATCAGCAGNAAAAAAGCCATTGAGAAGGATAAAATCAAATTAATACCCTGGTTGCAGAATCAGAATCAACTAAGGTTTCTTTTTTAAAAGAACTTATTAATAATTTTCTCTGAAAATATTGTCAAATTGTCTTGAAGTAGGTTTATAGTTTACAAATCTACATGTGGTTTCCTAATGGCATATCGACACAGAATGGAATCTTAGAAGAAATTTTAACATCTCCTCAGTTATATTAGAGAAAATAAAAATGTAAAAGACCTAAAATATAAACCAGAACCTCATACAGTTAGTAGAAAATTTCTATGAAAGAAATAAGGTCTTTGAGATTTTGCTTAGAACTCTTTTGTTTTATGTGATAAGGGTTGAACACCAAAAATTTTAAAGATACTTGAATTAATGGAGCTATTATTTTTCTGGCAATCTAAACATTTGGTTTTGATTTTATCATTTTCCTGAGTGGATCCAGTAATCTATTTTTAGCAAATTGGGTTGTTTGTGTTCCTTGCCCATGAAGCTTTCAAGACTTAACTACTTTAAATTGTTGCTGGTGATAAAAGATGACTTAATTGTTCATGTTCAAATGGTGCCTGTATTGAATCAGAGAAGCCAGGCTCCCTCACCTGCTTCACCTTGTAGTCCTTCACCCTGGCCTTTCTCTGGCCATGTTCAGAGGAAGTCAATGATTTCCTCAAGGGATGAGACCAAGACATCTTTCCTCACCTTCGTGCTGTCCCCAGGGGAGCCAGTTGCTTTCTTTTTGGCTCTACGTGTTTTGTTTAATGAATATAGTTGCTTTACACTACTATGTCACTATCTCCTGAACAGCAAAGTGAATCATCCATACGCATACAAATATGCCCTCTTTTTTTTTTTTTTGGATTTCATTACCATTTAGGCCACCACAAAGCCGTGAGTAGAGTTCCCTGTCCTATATAGTAGATTCTCACTGGTTATCTATTTTATACATGAGTGTATATATTTCAATCCCAGTCTCCCTCACACCAGTCAGAATGGCCCTCACCAAACAACAGATGCTGGAAAGGGTGTGGATCAAAAGGTGTGGATCTTACACTGTTGGTGGGAATGTAGATTGATACAGCCACTATGGAGAACAGTATGCAGGCTTCCTAAACAAACTAAACCTAAAACTACCATATGACCTAGCAATCCCATTATTAGGCATATACTTAGAGAAAACCATAATTAAAAAAGAATACAAGCACACCAATGTTCATTGCAGCACTATTTACAATAGCCAGGAAATAGAAGCAACTTAAATGTCCATCAGCAGAGCAATGGTTAAAGAAGATGTGGTATGTGGTGTGCACGCACACACACACACATAGTGGAATATTACTCAGCCATAAAAAGGAATACAATTGTGTAATTTACAGAGACATGGGTAGACCTAGAGACTGTCATACAGAGTGAAGTATAAGTCAGAAAGAAAAATAAATATTTATATTAAGGCATATTATGTGGCATATAGAGAAATGAGGCTCTTCATTTTGAGCAGTTTCTTATCTGAGCCTCTCTCTAAGTCTCTTTTATTCATTAAGGAGGAAAGCTCAACTTCTGCTTCACCAGAATTGACTTTCAGTCATCTGTATTGACTTGGCTATATCTAGTCTCTGTGCAGGGATGCCATAGGATATCAGTCCAGTGGCAGTTTGGGGCAAATTGCTAATTCTGCCCATCAGATCCTAATCCACACATGCACCAGACACATATATTTCTTTCCCAGGCTTCTGATTCAGGATATTTTGCTTAATATTTCATTAAATGACTTTACTAATAGACTTTTCTACTGTTTAAAATGGCCCTGATTCCCCTTCTCCCACATATAAATAAATCTTTTATTAAAGAAGGACTAGAGAGGAATTTAAGTAATCTACCTGCTTTCTCAGCTCAAAATTCTCCCTCCACACCCATTTTTTTCCTGTTCCATGACTTGCCCCTTTGCAAAGACCAAGAATGTACTTACATTTCTCCAGATTGCAACTAGGAAGTTCAATGCCCAAACACTCAAGCCTGAGAAAGAGAAATTTCTTTTTAAACATCTAAATTACATGTTCCTATATATTTGAACCTAGAATCAATAAATTTTTTTATACATTTAATCAAAATACTAATCTGTGCTAATTTTGTTTCTAGGACAGAAAATTTACAAAACATATTTTATCTTAAAAGCAAGAGAAATTGCTTTTTTCACACCATATCAACAGAAGTCTCAAGTCTTAATTAAGTACTTTTGATTTTCAACTTGGAGGGCATCCAGTCCAAGTAAATAATCTTTCTTGCTTTGTGTCTTTAACATATTTTCTTTGAACCCAATTATTTTCTTCTTTGAACACATATTTTCATAGCCAGAGCTCAATAAAGGAGAAAATTCTCTAAAACAGTTTTGCAGTAAATGTGAGAAAAATGAACTAACATGGTCATTAAATTTTTGTATAATTACCTCTCTTTTAGCATCTTTATAATAAACTTAGGCATTACTGCTTTAGCAATTTAATGTAAAGAGACTTTGAATTATTTTACTAATGTTTTTATCAGCATTTGCTGGCACATTGGACAGATATATTAGTGGTAGTAGTATTTAGGGGCCTTTTAAACTAATAAGCTATGATCCTTTGGCCATTTATCTCAACCTTTACTCTAATATAATTTGGTCTAATGAAATGGCTATGTCACTGGAGTATGCCATCTTAACCTTTATGTGTCCTCATTCTACATTTGCAGAAATAGTCACAGGCCAGACCCTAAGACTAAAGAAGTTAATATATGTAGATGACCTTGAACAGTGCCTGACACAAAAGAAAACCCCTAAAGAATTACTGTTATGAGAGTTCACATATCCTCTTCTATCTAAAATATTTTTGACTTGAGTGCATGAATTTTCTTGTTTTTCAGTTTTCATGTCAGAACTTCGCAATTATCATTCTGTGTTTAATGCTTTGCCCTTGTACTGTTTGCACATTGCTTTCCCTGCTGGTTGTTGTTCACTAGCTTGCTGATTTTTGTGAAAGGAGTCAATATTATTGTGGACTGTATAATTTTTACCTTTCTTATTTAACACAAGGCATCAGTGAAATTTAAATTTGTTTATTAGACATTTCTCCTTCTGCTGCTCCAGGGAAGAATCTCAACTGTTAAGTCCATCACAAGGATTGGCCAAAGGTCCTGCATCTAAGAATGAGTTTCATAAGGAGCCAAAGCGATCATGCTTTGTCAATATTATCAACCTTTTAGGTCAAACTCTTTCCCTTTCTGTGAGTTCTTCATATTTCCTAAAATATAAAAAAACAGAAACTTTGCTATGGTTCAGGAGAACTATCTCACATGCTAGTAAAGTAATGCTCAAAATTCAACAAGACAGGCTTCAGCAATACGTGAACTGTGAAATTCCTGATGTTCAAGCTGGTTTTAGAAAAGGCAGAGGAACCAGAGAACAAATTGCCAACATCCGCTGGATCATCAGAAAAGCAAGAGAGTTCCAGAAAAACATCTATTTCTGATTTATTGACTATGCCAAAGCCTTAGACTGTGTCGACCACAATAAACTGTGGAAAATTCTGAAAGCGATGGGAATACCAGACCATCTGACCTGCCTCTTGAGAAACCTGTATGCAGGTCAGGAAGCAACAGTTAGAATTGGACATGGAACAACAGACTGGTTCCAAATAGGAAAAGGAGTACGTCAAGGCTGTATATTGTCACCCTGCTTATTTAACTTATATGTGTAGTACATCATGAGAAATGCTGGACTGGAAGAAGCACAAGCTGGAATCAAGATTGCTGGGAGAAATATCAATCACCTCAGATATGCAGATGCACCACCCTTATGGCAGAAAGTGAAGAGGAACTAAAAAGCCTCTTGATGAAAGTGAAAGTGGAGAGTGAAAAAGTTGGCTTAAAGCTCAACATTCAGAAAATGATCATGGCATCGGGTCCCATCACTTCATGGGAAATAGATGAGGAAACAGTGGAAACAGTGTCAGACTTTATTTTTTTGGCCTCCAAAATCACTGCAGATGGTGACTACAGCCATCAAATTAAAAGAGGCTTACTCCTTGGAAGAAAAGTTATGACCAACCTAGATAGCATGTTGAAAAGCACCGACGTTACTTTGCCAACAAAGGTCTGTCTAGTCAAGGCTATGGTGTTTCCAGTGGTCATGTATGGATGTGAGAGTTGGACTGTGAAGAAAACTGAGCACCGAAGAATTGATGCTTTTGAACTGTGGTGTTGGAGAAGACTCTTGAGAGTTCGTTAGACTGCAAGGAGATCCAACCAGTCCATTCTGAAAGAGATCAGCCCTGGGATTTCTTTGGAAGGAATGCTGCTGAAGCTGAAGCTCCAGTACTTTGGCCACCTCATGCGAAGAGCTGACTCATTGGAAAAGACTCTAATGCTGGGAGGGCTTGGAGGCAGGAAGAGAAGGGGACGACAGAGGATGAGACGGCTGGATGGCATCACTGACTCAATGCATGTGATTCTGAGTGAACTCCGGGAGTTGGTGATGGACAGGGAGGCCTGGCATGCTGCAATTCATGGGGTTGCAAAGAGTCGGACATGACTGAGTGACTGAACTGAACTGAACTGAAAGAAAGTAAGCTAGGAACCTGCCAAGGCTTGTTTGACAGATGAATTTTTGAGGGGAGCAGGGGCAAAGAAAGATATCTTTTTCTCTGTTTTATATGGTGATGTTCTTCTCCTCCCAAGTACCAATATTTAGGAGCATGGAGAGCAATTATTATTGCTTTTTTCACTATTACTATTTATCACCAATTGGAGAAGGAAATGGCAGCTCGTTCAGGTATTCTTGCCTGGAGAATGCCATGGAGGGCTACAGCCCATGGAGTCGCATGGAGTCAGACACAACTGAGTGACTAAAAATTTATCACTATTATTAGTTTTATCCATTAAGTTTATTCTTTTATCCACATAAACTTAAATTTTATTTTTAAGTTTATTATTTTTATCCACTAAGGCTTCCATGGTGGCTCAGAAGTTAAAGCATCTGCCTGGAATGCAGGAGACCCGGGTTTGATCCCTGGGTTGGGAAGATCCCCTGGAAAAGGAAATGGCAACACACTCCAGTACTCTTGCCTGGAGAATCCCATGGAGGGAGAAGCCTTGTAGGCTCCAGTGGATGGGATTGCAAAGAGTCGGACACAACTGAGCGACTTCACTTTCACTTTCACTGTTTATTAAACTTAAAAAAATAATTGTTATAAATAAATGCACAAATAGAGGTAATAAAAAAATATAGTTTCAGCAATTTATATTTTTCCAAACACAGACACTGCTTACAAAGTTTACAAATATTTAATGTATAAGATCTTCTTAAATGTCTCAGCCATATTAACAACAAACAATAATTATAGCAGGCTACAAAAATGTTAATATCAATTCTTTAATTTCCTTTTGTTTTACTCTATATTTTCCGTTATACTAAATTGTTAACCTATTGAGAAAGTTGCGTTCATTAAATACTATAGCTAGCATCACTTTCTCCCACTCTATTCAGTATATAGGTCTAAGGATTTAATTTAGTCAATTTCTCTTATCTTATTCACTTCAGTTCAGTCACTCAGTCGTGTCCGACTATTTGCAACCCCATGAATTGCAGCACACCAGGCCTCCCTGTCCATCACCAACTCCCAGAGCTCAATCAGACTCGTGTACATCGAGTCGGTGATGCTATCTACCATCTCATATTCTGTTGTCCACTTCTCCTCCTGCCCCCAATCCGTCCCAGAATCAGGGTCTTTTCCAATGAGTCAACTCTTTTCATGAGGTGGCCAAAGTATTGGAGTTTCAACTTTAGCATCATTCCTTCCAAAGGACACCCAGGACCAATCTCCTTTAGGATGGACTGGTTGGATCTCCTTGCAGCCCAAGGGCCTCTCAAGAATATTCTCCAACACCACAGCTCAAAAGCATCAATTCTTCGGTGATCAGCTGTCTTCACACCAACTCTCATATCCATACATGACTACTGGAAAAACCATAGCCTTGACTAGACTGACCTTTGTTGGCAAAGTAATGTCTCTGTTTTTTAATATGCTATCTAGGTTGGTCATAACTTTCCTTCCAAGGAGTGAAAGTGAAGTGAAAGTCACTCAGTTGTGTCCAACTCTTTGTGACCCCATGGACTATACAGTCCATGGAGTTCTCCAGGCCAGAATACTGGAGTGGATAGCCTTTTCCTTCTCCAGGGAGTAAGCGTCTTTTAATTTGATAGCTGCAGTCACCATCTGCAATGATTTTGGAACCCCAAAAAATAAAGTCTGACACTGTTTCTACTGTTTCCCCATCCTTTTCCCATGAAATGATGGGACCAGATGCCGTGATCTTCCTTTTTTGAATGTTGAGCTTTAAGCCAACATTTTCACTTTCCTCTCTCACTTTCATCAAGAGGCTTTTTAGTTCCTCTTCACTTTCTGCCATAAGGGTGGTGTCATCTGCATATGTGAGGTTACTGATACTTCTCCTGGCAATCTTGAGTTCAGCTTTTGCTTCTTCCAGCGCAGCATTTCTCATGATGTACTCTACATATAAGTTAAATAAGCAGGGTGACAATATACAGCCTTGACGTACTCCTTTTCCTATTTGGAATCAGTCTATTGTTCCATGTCCAATTCTAACTGTTGCTTCCTGACCTGCATATAGGTTTCTTAAGAGGCAGGTCAGGTGATCTGGTATTCCCATCTCTTTCAAAATTTTCCACAGTTTATTGTGATCCACAAAGTCAAAGGCTTCAGCATAATCACAAAGCAGAAATAGATGTTTTTCTGGAACTCTCTTGCTTTTCTGATGATCCAGCGGATGTTGGCAATTTGTTCTCTGGTTCCTCTGCCTTTTCTAAAACCAGCTTGAACATCTGGAATTTCACAGTTCACGTATTGCTTAAGCCTGGCTTGTTGAATTTTGAGCATTACTGAGATGAGTGCAATTGTGTGGTAGTTTGAGCATTCTTTGGCATTGCCTTTCTTTGGGATTTACTGGGGTCTAGCCCCGGTTGGATCCAGGGTATCTTCAGGGGGATGGCATCAGTGACCTAGATGAATGATTTATTTAGAGATATACAAAGAGATAAAGACGGAATATAGCAGTTAGGAAAATATAGGAGAGAAAGAGGCTGATATTCCTTGGTTTATGCAGAAAGCCAATAAAGTCTCAGACAACAGACTTGCTCTGTTCACATAGGCCACGGGCGCCCGCTTGAGTAGGAGAGGGTACCCCACCTTGGGCTCCCTCTCGCATGGGTCTTAGAAGCCCGGGGAGGAAAGTGAACTATGAGGGCCTCTATGCCCCAGGGAGTCAGCCTGAAAAGAAGATAAAGAAAGAAACAAAGAAAGACATGGGGGAGCCAAGCAATGATGAGGCGAGGCCCAAACTTTATTTTCCAGGGAAGCTTATATACCTTGAGTTGTACATTGAAAATAATGAAGCTGCATAGTCATGCAGAGTCAGCAGTCCTGACACTTATCGGGACTGGGAGTTCTCCCTGCATTCCTTCTGATATATAAAGATCTTGGGTGATTTACATCATCCTATGTCCAGGGGGCCTGCTAACATCTTATGACCCTTTCTGATAATGCTTAGTCAGCCAGAAAACTCATTTTCTCCAAGGGTGATTTTTTTAAAGTCAGGCGTCACCCTCAGAAAGCACTAGATAAGGTTGCATTCCTATAGGGTAAAGGTAAAGTGGGCTATACCATGGGAGGAATTTATTAACTCAAGGTCTAATGTGGTTAAATCAAAGGCTACTATGTATTTTCCTTAAAGACATAATGGGTAAGGGATATGGACACTTTAGCAGCAAACATTGGCTCAATAATGAAACCCTCCACCAATGCTATTCTAATAATTTCTTAACTCCCTGAAAGGCTCTAGATTTTTAGAATGTTTCAGGCTTCCCATGTCTCTCATGGTTGGGAAGCCATAAACAATCACATGCGTAGCTGCAGGAGTTTGAACAAACCTGTCAGGAGGCTACAAAGTCATCATAGGGGTTTGGATTGGAACACTCTATTATGTCCAGGAGACTTATTAACCAGAGCTCTAAGTTGAATTTCTTTAGAGAAAGATGGTCGGGGATAGCCCCCCCATTAACGTCAGAGGTGTCGATGAGAGGCATGATATAGTAAAACAGACAGATTCTAGTTTCAGGGTAGATGCTCAAGAAGGTTCGGGGGGTCCCTCGAGGCCTGATCTCACCTTTGCTCGTCAGGTCTCTTCCTCATGACCTTTGCCATGGGTGGGATCTCCCATGCTGGCTCCCAGCAGGGACTGGAATGAAAACTGACCTTTTCCAGTCCTGTGGCCACTGCTGAGTTTTCCAAATTTGCTGGCATATTGAGTGCAGCACTTTCACAGCATCATCTTTCAGGATTTGAAATAGCTCAATTGGAATTCCTTCACCTCCACTAACTTTGTTTGTAGTGATGCTTCCTAAGGCCCATTTGACTTCACATTCCAGGATGTCTGGCTCTAAGGGAGTGATCACACCATCGTGGTTATCTGGGTCATGAAGATCTTTTTTGTATAGTTCTTCTGTGTATTCCTGCCACCTCTTCTTAATATCTTCTGCTTCTGTTTTGTCCATACCATTTCTGTCCTTATCGAGCCCATCTGCATGAAATGGTCCTTTGGTATCTCTAATTTTTTTGAAGAGATCGCTAGTCTTTCCCATTCTGTTGTTTCTTTGCATTAATTTCTATTTAGTTTCTATTTCTTTGCATCAATAGCTGAGGAAGGCTTTCTTATCTCTCCTTGCTATTCTTTGAAACTCTGCATTCAGATGCTTATATCTTTCCTTTTCTCCTTTGCTTTTCACTTCTCTTCTTTTCACAGCTATTTGTAAGGCCTATCTTATTAGGAGTTGTTAATTCTTAAAATAAGTTTTAAAGCTAAAAGTTTGAGACTTCTGTATTAAAGCCAAAATGAGGAGAATTCTGTCCATTACATTTTGTTTTTAGATCTGATAAGAAACAAGCTGACAAACTTTACTTCCAGTACTATTAGCTGATTATCTATTTTATATTAGTCAATGTAAAAGTATTTTAAATTGGAATCATCTTACCCTAAAGAAATGTCAATTAACCAACTACTTGAAACTATTCCATTTACAATTATGTTGAACGTTCATTATTGGTATTTTTTACTATGATCCAAGCTCAAATAAAATTTTTATTCAAAATAACTTGAATAACTCTGTAGGAGTTATTAGAAGTGTGATGGTGTAGATAGACAGTAATGTGAAATTATTTTCTTCACAGTAAGAACCAGATCATGAACTCTAAACTGTTGGACTCATCTGAAGGCCTTTCTTGTTGGATTACTTATTTTTTTAGGTGCAGTTTACATTCAATAACTGATTAAGCAAATTGATGAATTTTGATAAGTAAATATATTTAATTACCACAATCTGACCATAAAATATATCCATCACTCTAAAAATATTTCCTTCCCTCAAATGTCTTTTCACAATTTACATATCTGTTATTGTTGTTCAGTTGCTAAGTCGTGTCTGACCATGCAACCCCATGGATTGCAGCATACCAGGCTTCCCTGTCCTTCACTGTCTCCTGGAATTTACTCAGATTCATGGCCATTGAGTTGGTGATACAATGTAACCATCTCATCCTCTGCCACCCATTTCTCCCTTCACCATCAATCTTGCCCAGCCTTAGGGGTTTCTCCAATGAGTCAGCTCTGCACATCAGGTGACCAAAGTATTGGAGCTTCAGCTTTAGCATCAGTCCTTCCAATGAATATTCAGGGTCGATTTCCTTTTGGATCAACTGGTTTGATCTCCTTGCAGTCCAAAGGACTCTCAAGAGTCTCCAGCACCACAATTTGAAGACATCAATTCTTCAGTGCTCAGCCTTCTTTATGGCCCAAATCTCATATCCATACATAACTACTGGAAAAACCATAGCTTTGACTAAATGGACTTTTGTCAGCAAAGCGATATCTTTGTTTTTTAATATGCTATCTAAGTTTGTCATAGCTTTCCTTCCAAAGAACAAGCATCTTTTAATTTCATGGCTGTAGTTATTATCCGCAGTGATTTTGAAACCTAAGAAAATAAAGTCTGTCATTGCTTTCGCTTTCCCCCCATCTATCTGACCATAAAATATATCATTACTCTAAAATATTTCCTCCCCCCAAAATTTCTTCCACAATTTACAGATCTGAACAGCCACCTAATGACATTTGCTTTAAGACTGAAGAACTTTCATTAGCACTTATTGCAGTCCTGATTTATTGGCAACAAACCAACAAAAAACATTTTTTGAACAAAAAGGATACTTTTTGTTCTTAAAACATCTTTATTTACTTGTATTTTTGAAGCATAGTGTAGTAGGATATAGAAGTCTTAATTATACTTGTTTTTCCTCCATCCTTTGAAATGTCATTCTCTCATTTCTGGTATAGATAGTTTAATCCATTTCTAACAAATCATCCCTTTATTTTATTGTTGTTATGCATACCATTACATTTTCCTTCACTTGCTTTTGAGATTTTTCTCTTTCTCTGTTCAGATATTTGACTATGATGTATCTGGAAAAAGAGTCTTTGTGTTTTACTTACTTGAGGTTTGGTGAGCTTCTTGAATCTGTAAACTAATGTTTTCCATAAATTTGGGACGTTTTCAGTTAATATTTCCTCAAATGTTTTTTCTCCCTTTTGTTTTCTTCTACTCTTCTGCAGATCTATTTGGCCATATGTTGGACTGGCTTAAATTGTCCCTCAGGTCACTGAGACTCTGTTTATTATTAATCATTTAAACATTTTTCTTCAAATTGGATAATTTCTACTGTTCTAGCTTCAAGTTCATTGCTTTATCTTTCAAAAATAGATTGTTTTTCTTCTCTCTGCCTGTTTATTTTTTGCTTAGTTTTTTTTTTTTTTTTTGCTGTTCCCACAGGGGTCTCTCCCATACATGCCAGTTTAGTTGTCAATCACGTCTGTGTAAAATCTATAATTTATATTGAGAAGTCACTCCAATGATTTTCAGAATGCTGACTTTTATCTTCATATTTCCATTTGCTTTTCCAGCTCAACATAATATATATCCCTTCATATTTCCAGCTATTATTCCAATTCAATCTAACTGCTGCTGCTGCTGCTAAGTCGCTTCAGCTGTGTCCAAATCTGTGCAACCCCATAGACGGCAGCCCACCAGGCTCCCCCATCGCTGGGATTCTCCAGGCAAGAACACTGGAGTGGGTTGCCATTTCCTTCTCCAATGCATGAAAGTGAAAAGTGAAAGTGAAGTCACTCAGTCGTGTCTGACTCTTCGTGACTCCAGGGACTGCAGCTTACCAGGCTCCTGCATCCATGGGATTTTCTAGACAAGAGTACTGGAGTAGGGTGTCATTGCCTTCTCCACAATCTAACTGCTGGTATCTTTAAATGACAAGGTTTCTGTTCTGATCTCTCATTTACTTCTATTTTTTTTCTAGCTAAATCTAAAGAGGTTTAGGTTATCATCTTGATCTAAGAAATTGTTAATGTTTTAGTCTTATTCTTGCCTGTTGGGCTTTCCAGGTGGCTCAGTGGTAAAGAATCTGCCTGCCAAACAGGAAACATGGTCCCTGGGTTGGAAGATCTCCTGGAGAAGAAAATAGCAATCCACTCTAGTATTGTTGTCTGGGAAATCCTATGGACAGAGTAGCCTAGTGGGCTACAGGCCATAGGATCACAAAAGACTTGGGCATGACTGTGACTAAACAACAAAAATCTTTCCTGTTACAATTTTTGAGATAAAATGTTCCTTAAATTTCTGTCTTTTAATAGTTTTTTTTTTTACTTAATTTAAAAAATTCATTTACTTGCATTTATGTGACAACTTCATTGCTTTACCATTACAAGAAATCCTAAATTTCATTAGCATATTTCAATATTGGTATATACTAAGAATATACTAGTATATATAGGAATGTGTCAGTATATACTAGGAAAGAAACTGTCTCAAGTTTGTTAATATTGCCTAAATAAGTTTCTTGATCTCCTAAGCATATGGCATAAATAAACCAAAGTGATCTGATATATAGGACTCAAATGAGTAAAGTATTATTATCAAAAGCTATCAGAAACAAAACAAATGCACAACTGAAAAGGCAAATACATCTCATGTGAGTATTGAGTCCACTACTAAGAGAGCCTTCTCTACCAGAAGACCCCAGTGCAGAATATAATAAATTGTTTTTTATTTTGAGTTGCAGACCAGAATATGTGGCAATGGTTCCGTTTCCCACTAACAAAGCCAATCTGAATAATGACCCCATACCTTAGATATGGGGTCATTCCAAGTTGGTACCAATGGTAAAGAACCCTCCTACCAATCAATGCAGGAGACTTAAGACATGAGTTCGGTCCCTGGGTCGTGAAGATCCCCTGGAGGAGGGCGTGGCAAGCCACTCCAATATTCTTGCCTGGAGAATCCCCTGAACAGAGGAGTCTGGAAGGCTAAGTCCATAGGGTTGTAAAGAGTCAAGACATGACTGAGAGACTGAATGTACACACTCATGCATCTTAGAGATACAGAGTTTACACTTATTTTAGAGGATATGTTGCTTTGGCTTATACAGGATATGAATGCTTTTCTCTTTTGAGACAATTTCAAAGAAATATTATTCAGATGCAATTTTGAAATAGCATAACAAGCTAGAAAATGCCCTGGTAGAGTGTGGTCAACCAATTATATTCTAATTAGGACTTTGATTCAATACAAATATTCTCAAACATCAATGTCATATATTAGGGCTTTGACAGAACAGACTACCTATATTTCATATCATACTGACACAAATTCAGTTTAGGTTCTGATGATAAATGCTAAATATGCTTCTTAAGTGGCTCAGTGGGTAAGGGTCTGCCTGCAATTCAGGAGATGCAGGTTCAAACCCTGGGTCACGAAGATCCCTGGAGGAGGGCATGGCAACCTTCTCCAGTACTCTTGCCTGGAGAAGCCCATGAACAGAGAAGCATGCAGCCTACAGTCCATTGGTTTGCAAAGAGTAGGACACAACAGCAGGAACTGAGCACGCAACATGCTAAGAAATACAATTAGAAATTAAATATAATGCTGCTGCTGCTGCTAAGTTGCTTCAGTTGTGTCCGACTCTGTATGACCCTATAGACGGCAACCCATCAGGCTCCCCCGTCCCTGGGATTCTCAAGGCAAGAACACTGGAGTGGGTTGCCATTTCCTTCTCCAATGCAGGAAAGTGAAAAGTGAAAGTGAAGTTGGTCAGTCGTGTCCAACTCTTAGCGACCCCACGGACTGCAGCCTACCAGGCTCCTCCATCCATGGGATTTTCCAGGCAAGAATACTGGAGTGGGATGCCATTGCCTTCTCCAAAATATAATGCTAAGTGCAGTCAAATCAGCAAGAGAAAAGCTGAGTAGAGAGCTAAACAAAGAAGTCTAGCATTGAGTTAGATGAAAGGACAGCACCCAAAAGCCACAAGTGTCAAAGATTCCAGTAGTGTGTTATTCTTAATTTTTAATAAAATTTCCTATAATTTCCTCAAAATATATTATATTAATATTAACACATTTGGAATTATTAATTCCACAATAGATCATAATTTTTTTAATTAAAAATAATTTCTTCACAGATTCTGAGGGAGCTGGTAAGTTCAAAGAAAAATATACCTTGAAATTATTAATTTTTTGTATCAAAATGTGTAAACATTTCAGCTGAAATATTTATGCAAATATAATATTTCTGCCTTCCCTGAAGGTACTTTTCTTCA
>SJYQ01004566.1:120020-131861 GCA_006410935.1 Redunca redunca | reverse complement strand
TTTTTTTTTTTTTTTAAATCAGGGAAAAGGAGAACATTTATAACAATTTAAAAGTAATTTAAATAAGATACATATGCTTACTATACCCAGTGTTTTTGGATAGCTCTTATCCAAAGACCCACCCTGAACATATTATAGAGGCAAGAATATCACATTCTGAAAGAAAAGCAGCAAGGGTAAAAGACAGAAGCACACTTCTAGGAAGTTTCAGCAAAGAGAGGCAGATGTTGAGTTTATAATCTTTGCAAGTGATGGCTAGAAGAATATGACATCCAAACCATGACTACAGTAGTTCAGGACATACTACCTCAAAATATGGTTGACTTTGATATTGATCATTTTGATCAGTAGGTACCTGCAAAACAGCAAATGCAAGGAGGGACTTTCTCTAAACTCCCCTTCTGTGCCTAAAGACAGAAATTCAAAAAGGAACTCAATTGTCAGAAATGTTCCCCCAAGGATGTCACCAGCCAAGAATGATTGACTCTTGCTAGGAGAGAGAAGACTAGAAGCTGACGCCGAGCAGGGCCCTGTGGGGCTCCTGGCCATGGAGGCATTTTAGTCCCCTACTTCTTGTAGGCAAGACGCCAGCCTCTATGACCTTCTCTGAGGTCCAAAAGGCAGAACAGTTGCTAATCAAAGGAGTAGCAGCAATGAAACCATCTGAGGCAAGATTGAAGGGACCAGAGAGGCTCATAAAGAATGGAAAAAAAAAAAAAGATTCAGAGACCAGCCACCTGAGACCCTGCACAAACCCTAACCTTGTCAGCAACCCCACCCTTTTGCAGCTTTACTGAAGAAGGTATGTCCTTATCACTTACTGCTGCTTGACTATATAACTTCTCCCTACTCACCAAAGAGGAGATCACAGCTCTTGAGGTGCTAGACTACTGTGTTTCCCTTTTGCCTGGTAAAATAATAAAGTCACTCTTTCTTCCTCCTCCATAACTCTGTCTCCATATTTCTGTTCGGCATTGGTGCACAGAGAGCCATGATTTTGCTAACAAAGTCAACACTTCACCTAGAAAAATTTTGTTCAAACCATCATGCTGGTATTGAACAGGACTGACCCTGTAGGGCTCCTGGGCACAAAAGCCTGGCTCTGTCGCCAATTTCTTGATTATAAGAAACAGGCTTCATTCAGCCTTCAAGAACTTCCATGAATTCCTAAAGCAGGTTCATGCATGCATGGCAGGTTCAGTCATGTCTGACTCTTGTTACCCAATGGACTGTAGCCCACCAGGCTTCTCTGTCCATGGGGATTCTCCAGGCAAGAATACTGGAGTGGGTTGCGATGACCTTCTCCAGGGGATCTTCCCAACCCAGGGGTAGAACCTGGGTCTCTTATGTCTCCTGCATTGGCAAGCAGGTTCTTTGCCACCGGTGCCACGTGGGAAGCCCATATGGCAGGTTCAAACAGATGCTAATTAGGGAAAGCAAGAGATACAGAAACAAGGAGGAACTGTCAAGAAACAATAGTGCAACCTTGAACCAAATTTCTAGTTCCCCCTCAAGGGAGATACATAACCATATCTTTGAGCTGTTCTGCAGGTATTAAAAACCAGGTGTCAGAAGTGAATTGCATGCTGCAACAAACACAGAGACGCCAAAACTTGGTGGAAACAGAAAGTTGATGATGCTGACTCCTACTTACCTGATCACCAACCAACCAGACTGTCCACAAGCTGAGCACACCGTCTTTGAACCATCTCAGTAAAACTCCTCACTACCCTCTCCAGTCTGGGACACATGATTTTGAAGGCATTAGCCCACTGTGGCCCCCTTTACCTAGCAATGCAATAAAGTTATTCTTTTTTGAGATGCAAAACTCTGCCTCTGAGACTTGATTAGGAGCTGAGGTACAGAGGCTGGATTTGGCTTCTAACCTCCCAGTGAAACCGAGTTCCCCCTAAAACCCAGTTTCTCTGCAGTTTATAATTAATCTCTCTATCCAAAATGTCATTCTCTTTCTTGTCTAACACCTGTTCCCCTCAAGATTGAGGAGAATCAGAGAAAAGGGAAGATCAAAACCAAGCAGGACTCTGGACCCCTCACAGGTGCAAAGGTTGTTTGACATCTCCAATTTTTCATTTGTAGGAAAAGGCTTTTAGTCTCCTAGACCTTTCTAGAGTTCCAGAGAGTGAACTTGTACCCATAATAATTAGGGGACTGAGGGAATGCAGAAAGAAATAATAGTGTGCTGATGGGGCCTGGTTCCTCCTCAAGGGAGATACATAACAATCGGATAAATATCTCTCAGTTCATCTACAGAACTAAGGCCCCCACCCAGGTGCAGGATGGTAACTTCAGGCTGAGCATAAGCACATGGCTAGTTGAAACCAAACGCAGATTCCAGCTCTTTGCAACACCCATGGATTGAAACCCACCAGGCTTCTCTGTCCATGGGAATTCTCCAGGCAAGAATACTAGAGTGGATTGCCATGGCCCCCTCCAGGGGATCTTCCCAACCCAGGGATCGAACTCAGATCTCCCACATTGCAGGCAGATTCTTAACCAACTGAGCCACCAGGAAAGCCCATGAATACTGGAGTGGGGAGCTTAACCCTTCTCCAGGAGATCTTCCTAACCCAGGGGAACTGGGGTCTCCCATTTTGCAGGTGGATTCTTTACCAGGTGAGCTACCAGGGAAGCCCTATTCCTAGAACACCATCCTTTCCCTTCACCATCAGCCAATTAGAGAAAGATCACACATCCTGCAGACTTTCCCCAAAGTTTACCTATAAAAACTCTTCCAAGAAAACCATCAGAGAGTTTGAGTCTTTTGAGCTTGAGCCATGTCCTCCTTGCTGGGCCACTGAAATAAACCTTTCTCTGCACCAAAGTTTGATATTTCAGTTTCTCTGTCCTCACTGTGTATCTAGAACTTGAACAAGGGTTTGACAACACCACTTTTTATTCTAAAGATCCATTCCTCTTTCCTAAAAAAAAAAAATAATTTACTCAAAGAGGGCTCTGTCCCTTCACCCCTTCCCCTATTAAGAGGATATTTAGTCCTGAATTCTGAGCCATCTCTGGGAGTTGCTCATTTTTCCTCGGGCACTTCACACATAAACATGAGATATGCATATTAATAAACTTTTTTTTTTAATTTTGTTAATCTTTTTATTACAGAGGTCTCAGCTAAGAACACAGAAGGATAAAAAGAAAATTATTTTTTCCTCCCCTACATAACTTTGTAGATTGGAACTCAAGCAGCTCCAGACAGTAAAAAATGAGAGCAAGTCCTACAGACAACAGAAATCTCTCTGATTCATGATATGATTTTTCACTCCCTCTCGATATTCAGTACAATTATACAGTGCATGATACTGTGTGCCATTGGAAAATATACTGAGAAATATAAAGAGGTCACCTAGGTTTGATGAAATAAGTTGAGGATATCAAATAGTGAGAAACCTGAACAACTTAAGGCAGAAGTGAAGAGCAGAAATCACAAGAAGGCCTTTGAATAGTTCAAGGCTGTAAGAGTGCACTTCTAGTTTTAGGGCTTAAGGAAGAAGACTATCCACCGCCCCTCCCCCCAAGACATCTGTGTTACCCAAGGATTGAGGAAAATCAACATTTTCTGGCATCTAAACTTCTATTTTCTAAAACTTGGGAATATAAAGATACATGTAAGTAAATGGGGAAGAATTTTTGTAAGTACATGAAGATAAATGGAAGGACAGAATAAAAGTACTTTTTTTTCTATCTAAACCATTCAAATTCCCCTTTGATTACATTTAAATTACTCCTTTACTTGGGTTTAATTTTACATGCTTAATGTGCATTGAATTAAAAAGTCAATTTTCAGTATGCATTTATTTATCATTTGGTGCACTGCTATTTTACAGGGTAATTTTGTTCTGAATTAAAATGAATAGATGTTTGCTAATTCAATCCTATTCTTTAAAAGTTAATCCTGTGTTAATAAGAGTTAGGAGTCAATATTGCTTTAACTCATTTTTATATTTTCTTATAAAAATGCNTTTTTCACATATAAATTATCTGTTAATATAATACCTTTAAGATCAAAGCTGTAATTCTAAACATACTGGAGAGTTTCAATTAAACATAGAAAAAACATTTGATTGGAACTAAAGTATAGAAGTTAACCTTGTGCTTATGAAGTATACTTAATATAATTAATGAAATATATTTAATATATATTTGTTCTTGCTTAGTCAATAAATCATGTCTTACTCTTTTACTATCTTATGTAGCCCACAAAGTTCCTCTGTCCATGGGGCTTTTCAGACAAAAACACGAGTTAGTTACCATTTCCTTCTCCAAAGGAACTTTCCGACCCAGGAATCCAATCTGCATCTCCTATGTCTCCTGCATTGCAGGTGGATTCTTCACCCACTGAACCACCCAGGAAGCCCAGAAAACTATACAGAACCAAGGTATACTCCTGCTCATAGTTGTTAGCAGAAGGAACTCAGTAGCACATTTATTCTTTTTGAAAGCTCATCATTTCAGTGGTAATTGGAAGTGCCCACCTATACCTCTACTCTGTCTGAACTGTTTTCTTAATATCTTATTAAATTTAATGTATCAATTTCAAAAGTATTTACAAGTGTAAAAGGTTTTTTTGGCCACTCATTGTTTCACAATTGTTTGATCAGGAACTTTGTATCTTCTGCAAAAAGAAACTTTAGCTGTCCTTCCTTCTTTTGTTAAGTACATGTGGGAACCTGAGGGTTTGATGAGATGTGAATGTTCAGATGTGTCTGATTTTAAAATTGAACACAAGCTAACTCTGACCTTCTTGGGGTTTGGATAGACTGTTGTACCACTGATTCTGGTTCAATATCTCTGCCATAAAGGAAGAAGTGATTTCCTCAAGAATGGATATATCTAGCTGGCTCAGTAAGACTTACTGTATTGTCTTCTACCAAGGACCTCATGGCCTGCAACATATGGGGACAAATATCCTTCTCTTAATCCCTCTTTGAGCCTATTTCACTTTTGTGTTAAAGAGTATTTGTCTCTTTACCATATTGGCTATTGTTACCAAGGGCCAGTGGCTAAAAATAAGTTTCTCAGAGGTCAAATAATTGTTTTACCCCCATACCAAATCCATAAAAATGTTTTCAGCTTAATATACACTGGTTGTATGACCAGTATGACCAAGACATGTTCTAGATTTTGTTCAGTTCAGTTCAGTCACTCAGTCATGTCTGACTCTTTGTGACCCCATGAATTGCAGTAAACCAGGCCTTCCTGTCCATCAACAACTCCCGGAGTTCACGCAAACTCATGTGCATCAAGTCAGTGATGCCATCCAGCCATCTCATCCTCTGTTGTCCCCTTCTCCTCCTGCCCCCAATCCCTCCCAGCATCGGGGTCTTTTCCATTGAGTCAACTCTTCACATCAGGTGGTCAAAGTATTGGAGTTTCAGCCTCAGTATCAGTCCTTCCAATGAACACCCAGGACTGGTCTCCTTCAGGATGGACTGGTTGGATCTCCTTGCAGCCCAAGGGCCTCCCAAGAATCTTCTCCAACATCACCATTCAAAAGCATCAACACTTTGACGCTCAACTTTCTTCACAGTTCAACTCTCACATTCATACATGACCACTGGAAAAAACCATAGCCTTGACTAGACGGACCTTTGTTGACAAAGTAATATCCCTGCTTTGTAATATGCTATCTAGGTTGGTCATAACTTTCCTTCCAATGAGTGAGCATTAAAAAATAAATAAAATATAGCCTGTGCCCTCATGAAGATCACAATCTAGAAGCAAGTGAGAAAAACACCACAGCAGATATACCATTAAAGAAGAAGAACTCTGATTTAAAGAAGCACTATACATAAGTAATGGAGAGATGTCAGGTAAGAGCACCATCAAGTTCATCCAGAAGGGTTGTAAATTCATCACAGATGTGATAATATCTTGGTTGGTCTTGGACAAATGATGACTATTTCTTGGCTCATATGAGAATATTTAAACATTTATTTCTCTGGATGATAAGAAACATGGAGACAGTCAGTGAACCACACTGTTGAACAATAAAGTCAGATCCAGTATCTCTTTGATTCAATTGCCCTTTTTATGCTTAAAAAGAAAAAAAAAAAAGGACACTGCAGCTCCAGATAATATATTCAGATTCAGGAAAGAACTAGATGGTAAGCTCTAGTAAAATCTGCCACTTTAGTAAAGAAAGCAATATTTTTCTACTATGAGACAATTTGTATGTTCCACTTGTATCCTGCCACTTGGCCATCTTCAGTTGAAAGGGGATTTGTGAAGAATCAGTCCAGAATTTCTAGTCTCTAGTTGAAAGGCAATAAGGAAAAATGTTAACATGTTTGGTATGAATTAGCCAATCTATGAGGTCAGTCTCAGTTGAATAGAGATTTATCACATTGAAAAATAAGAAAATAAAGTTGATGGCCAAGGAGAAAAATGAGATTGAAGACAAAGAGAGATGAAAATATAAGCATAGGAAATTTTATGTGAAAAGAGGTAAGAGGTAGGTCTGAGAATGGAATGACATGGCATCAGCTGTGTTTAGTGGATAAATATTTGTGTTGAAAATAAATTTAATATGTCAGTTTCTAAAGGGAGTAAGCTTTGTCTTTTTCTTTTCATCAGATTAGAAGACTTTTGATTTCCTCTTGTTTCCACCACCTCTAATCTACCACTGCAAGCATCATGAACACTATAGACTAATTTAACAAAAACTTTTGCATACTTCTTAGGTGTCAGACACTTTGCAAAGCATTGGAGTTATAAAAATAGACTTCATTCGGAAGAAGCCTTGAACCAAGTAGTAAAGCATTAAAACCTAAGGCCATGTTCCAGTTTTTAAGTGGTGTGATAAAGGAACCTAAACTAATGTTCTATTAATAATACTGACATCGCATGATTTCAGAGATTTTTTCCTTATGAAATTAAAGTCCATGTTACCTTATTAGAACTATATTCCATTTACAAATAAATTAAGCATGTTCTTGCAATATGTTCATTGCAATTCAATGTATTTATTAAATCAGGTTTAGAATGGGAAAGTGAAAAAAAGAAAATTTCCTTTTAAAAATTTCTTTAATTAATATTCAATAATTCCTCCAAAAAATCCAGGAAGAGAATAAAATAATCATTTAGGCATAAATTGGCATCATCAAGAATTCTTTCACACTAATGGAGGGAGTTGAGGAGCAAGGAATACATACAGGAAAAAAATCTAAGATGCAGTTTAAGTACATTCAGGACAAAAGTAAATGGTTTTCCTTTAAAAAAAAAAAAAGGATCAGATACTTAGGAAGAATATTTAAGAGCCACAAGAAGCTTTGCCATAGTCTAGAAATTATTAATTTTCTAGGCTTGGAAATTTAGTTTTGTCAATATATCCAAGTGTGATAGAATTCTCTGGATCAGACTTATTACTTTGCAGACAAAGGTCTGTATAGTCAAAGCTATGGTTTTTCCAGTAGTGATATATGGACATCAGAGTTGGAGCAGGAAGAAAGCTGAGTGCTGAAGAATTCATGGTTTTGAACTATGGTGTTGGAGAAGATTCTTGAGAGTCCCTTGGACTGCAAGGAAATCAAACCAGTCAATCCTAAAGGAAATCAATCTTGAATATTCATTGGAAGGACTGAAGCTGGAGCTGAAACTCCAGTATTTTGGCCCCCTGATGGGAAGAGCTGACTCATTAGAAAAGACCCTGATGCTGGGAAAGATTGAAGGCAGGAGGCTAAGGGAACAATGAGATTGTTGGATGGCCTCACCAACTCAATGGACATGAGTTTGAGCAAACTCTGGGAGATAACGAAGGACAGGGAAGGCTGGCATGCTGCAATCCATGGGGTCAGAAAGGGTCAGACATGACTGAGCAACTGAAGAACAACTACAGCTTATCACAAAGAAGTAGGGAAAAACACAAAAAAAGCCAGTTCATTGATACAAATAAAATAAAACTAAGATTGGAGAGATGACAAGAGACTGAGCACTTATTCATAAATAACAAACATAAAGTGTGAAAGTGAAAGTGTCATTGGCTCAGTCATGTCTGATTCTTTGTGACCCCATGGATTGTAGCACACCAGGCTCCTCTGTCCATGGAATTCTCCAGGCAAGAATACTGGAATTGGTAGCCATTACCTTCTCCAGGAGATCTTCCTATTCCAGGAATCTCATCCTGGTCTCCTGCATTGCAGGTAGATTATTTACCATCTGAGCCACCAGGGACGCCCAACAAGTATAAACTGAAAATATTCTGAGACCAGTAGTGTTACAAATGTGTACAAAATGAAATCAAGATACTTCAGTTTTTCCTCACAGGAAGTTGAGGTGAGTCAGATTTTAAAAATATTTATTAATATATGGACAAAAGAAAACACAGAGCAATAAATACTATTCGGATAATTAAAATGAGTGCTATGAAAGAGAACACTGAATGGCTAAATCAGATGGTCATGGAAACTCTTCTTGAGGAGATACCATTTTAGGCTGAATGAATGAATGTCAAAGGTGATTCTATTATAAAGTCAGTAAGACAACCATTATAGGCAGCAGGAGTGTTTACGGAAAAAACCTAAGATGGAAACAGCTTGATATATCTGTGAAACCAAAATTTTCCAGTATGGCTAAAGTAGAGCAAATAAGACAAAGAGCAGTATGAGAGAGAAGGATGGAAAGGAGGGCAAGAGTTGATGACATAAGGGTGTGGCCAGAAGAAGCAGTAGAATTTTCCACTAAGTGCAGTGGGGAAGCTCTGGAGAATTTTAAGCAGGAAGTTGACATAATACTGGATATTTTTGAAAAATACATTTCTATCTGTTATGTTTTACTTTTAACGAGGGCAAAAGTAGAAGCAGGAAATACATTTAGGGGACTGTTGTGGTATTCCAAGTCAAAGATGTGGTGCTATAGCCAAGAGAATTTAAAAGATGTGAAGAGAAATCAATTCAAAATGTGCTTTCCCTCTATATGACAGGCTCTAGATTCAACCATATCACTTCAAACGATTCAACTTTGTTCCTCTTTATGGCTGAGTAATATCCATTGTACATAGGTACCACATCGTCTTTATCCATTCATCTGTCATGGTTGCTTCCATGTCCTTGCTATTGTAAACAACATTGCAGCGAACACTGGGGTACATGTATCTTTACGAGTTATGGTTTTCTCAGGTATATGCCCAATAGTGGGATTGCAGGGTTTGAATAGAGGTGCAGACATAGAGAACAGATTGGTGGACACAGTGGGGGAATGAGAGGGTGGGATGAATTGAGAGTGTAGCAATGACATATATACATTTCCATGTATAAAATAGATAGCTAGCAGGAAGCTTCTGTACAGCACAGGAAGCTCAGCTCGATGCTCTGTGATGGCCTAGAGGGGTGGGATGGGAGAGTAGGAGAGAGGTTAAAGAGGGAGGAGAATATATGTATGCATAAGGCTGACCCACAATGTTTTATAGCAGAAACTAACACTGTAAAGCAATTATGTTCCAATAAAAAATGCTTTCCCAGGATATCTGAAAGTACATATAGATGGATTGGATGAGATTGGTGTATCAGTTCAGATGCTTTCAAATGCAAGAAATAAAGTGTCTAATTGAAAGAAGCTTTAAAGAATCTCACATAACAACATATATGGAGGGAGATATTTCCAGATTTAGTAATTCAATCAATCATCCATGATTGTTCTCCCTCTATATCTGCTAGTGTTAAAATTATTGGCAGACATAGGTACATATATCTGACATATAAATGACAGAAGGTAGAAGATAGGATCATCTCTTTCAGCTTCTTTGCTTCTCTTTTAATTATATATATATATATATATTTTCCTCCCATAGCTCCCCATGCACAATTTAAGTTCAGTCATATCTAACTCTTTGTGACCCTATGCCCAGGCTCTTCTGTCCATGGGATTCTCAGCAAAAACACTGGAGTGGGTTGCCATGTCCATCTCCAGGGTATCTTCCTAACCAGGGATTGAAGCCACATCTCTTACGTCTCCTGCATTGCCAGATGGATTCCTGGGAAGCCGTTGTGCCAGGGTCCAGCCCTGGTGGATCCAGGGTAATTTGAAGCAAGGACAGAGTCAGCATCTAGAGGAAAATTATTTAATTAAAGAAATGGAAAGAGATTAGAAAAGAATAGTGTAGTAGGAAAATTAGTGGAGAAAAGAGGCTGAATAACTTGGTTTACGTGAAAAACCAATAAAACCCTGAGACAAGGGGTTTGCACCACCTACGTGGGCCACAGGTGTCTTCCCAGTCTCCTGAAGGAGTGGAGACACAAAGCCCAGACAAAATTAGTAGGCTTGTTGAGCCTCCATGCTCCAGATGGGAATTCAGCCAGAAAAGAAGAGAATGAGAAAAGACCACACGGGGGAAACCAGTCTTTCCAGGAACTGATCTGTTTCTTTATTTTCCAGGTCCACTTTTATACTTTTTGTTATACATAGAGATAAATGGAAGATACAAAGTCACGTGGGGTCAGCAGTCCTGACCCTTATTGAAACCACACTTTCTTTCTGCATTCCTTCCAATATACAAAGTTCTCAGGTGATTTACATCATCTTCTGGCCAAGAGGACTGCTAACATTTTATGACCCTTTCTGATGGTGATTAGTCAACCAAAAAACTTATTTTCTCCAAAGGTGATTTTTCTTAAGTCAGGCACCACCCTCTGAAGGCACCAGAAAAAATTGCATTCCTACAGGGCAAAGGTGCAGTGGGCTATAATCAAAGAATTTAGCCTAAGGTCTAATGTGATTAATATCAAGATTAATACTTATTTCTCCTATATGCTAGTTATATCAATTAGTGTGTATAAAGGGCAAGGGATATGGAGGCTTAGCAGCAAATATTGGCTCAACAATGAAACCCTCCACCGGTATAATTTCTAACTATCTTGCTAATACTATACTAATAATTTTCTAACTTCTCAAAAGAATCTGTTTTTAGAAAGTTTAGAGCATCTCGTGCCTCTCACAGTTGGGAGGCTGTGAACAATCACACGTGGCTGGACAAACCTGTCAGGTAAGATAGAGAGCCATCAGAGGAGCTTGTGGACTGAAACATTCTTGTCATGCCTAGGAGATTTATTAACTGGAGTCCTAATTTAACTCCTTTTCAGAGAGAGGTGGTGGGGGATAGCCCCCCGTGCAGTACTTTGGCTACCTCATGCAAAGAGTTGACTCATTGGAAAAGACTTTGATGCTGGAAGGGACTGGGGGCAGGAAGAAAAGGGGATGACTGAAGATGAGATGGCTGGATGGCATCACTGACTCGATGGATGTGAGTCTGAGTGAACTCCGGGAGTTGGTGATGGACAGGGAGGCCTGGCGTGCTGCGATTCATGGGGTCGCAAAGAGTAGGACACGGCTGAGTGACTGAACTGAACTGAAAGTCAGCAGTGTAGGTGAAAGCATAATGCAGTAAGGTAGGCAGACTCTGGTTTTGGGGGTAGATGCTCGAGAATGTCCAGAGGTACCCCTGAGGCTTGATCCTGCCTTTGTGTAATGTCAGGCCTCCTTCCTCATGACCTTTGCCATGGGCAGGATTCCTCATGCTGGCTCCCCGCACCTTCAGTCCTACTAGCTAGGATTAAAAAACTCATACTTATGTTCTATGAAAAAAGAAATAGAAAGAATTCTGTAATTTTTAGCTTCTTTTGCAAGATGTGGACTGGTAGTCAGAGATGAAGATGTCATTCAAACTTTCCAACTAATATGTTCTCTTAAAAAAAAAAAAACTATTATTTTCCTATGTATTACATAGCATTTAGATTTAACTATTCATCAAATCTCATTTGGCCATGTAAATGACAAAATGTCTGTATGATGTTCAATATCAAGTGCTTTCCTAAAAAATAT
>SJYQ01004566.1:104780-119428 GCA_006410935.1 Redunca redunca | reverse complement strand
AATAGAGATAAATCAATGAAAAAAAGCTAATTCTTTGAAAAGATCAACAAAACCAAAAGCCTCTAGCTAGACTAATATAAAAAGAGGACATGTATTACTAATATATGAAGTGAAAGTCGAAGCATCACAGTAGAAATCATGAATATTAAAAGCATAATAAAGAACATATATGAATAACTCTGTGCCCACAAATTTGATAACCTAGGTGAAGTGGACAAATTCTTTAAAAAAATATAACATTCCAGAACTCATACAAGAAGAAATAATTTGAATAAACTATCTATTAAACAAACTGAGTCAATGATTAATTATGTGCCAAAACAAAAAGTAGCCAGCCCAACTGGCTTCACTGGTGAATTCTACTAAACATTTAAGGAATAAATTATACCGGTTATCTACAATCTCTTACAAAGATAGAAGCCCAAAGAATACCTCCTAACTCATCTTTTCATGCCAGCATTACCCCACTACCAAAATCAAACAACAGTATTACAAGAAAAAACAAACATAAAACTACAAACGGATATCTCTTATCAACAGAGATGCAAATATCTTCAACAAAAAGTATTAGAACATAGAATCCAACAATGTATAAAACAAATTATAAGGCTTTGACCAAATGCTGTTTATCCCAGTTATGTAAGGCTGGTTCAAAATTCCAAAATCAATTAATCTACTCTACCACATCAATATGCTAAAGAAGAAAAATGACATGATTCTATTAATATATGAAGAAAAAGCATTTGACAAAATTCAAGACCCATTCATAAAAACTCTCAGTAAATTAAGAATAGAGGGAGATTCAACTTGATAAAGAGTCTCTATAAAGCAGTCCTACAAATAACATCATACTTAAATGTGAGGAGTTCAACACTTTCTCACTAAGATCAAGTGCAAAGCAAGGATGTTTTCTCTCACCACCACTTTTCCACATTGTACTGGAATTCTGGCTAATGCAATAAAACAAGAAAATGAAATACAATATATACAGATTGTGAAGGAAAAAATAAAACTGTCTTTGTAGTTGTCATAATTGTATATATAGAAAATCTTAAAAAATTCTAAAACATTTTAAAAACCTACTGGAAATAACATGATTACAGCAAAGTAGTAGGATATGGAGTTATAAATATATAGAGTTAAGTTGCTTTCCTATATACTAGCAATGAACAAGAGGAATTTGAAACAAAAAAACACCATACCCTTTACATTAGTATGCAAGAAAATGAAATGCTTAGGCTTAGATCTAAAAAAAAACATATTTAAGATCTGTACAGGGAAACTACAAAACTCTGATGAGACATACCACAAAACTAAATAAATGGAGAAATAATATATGTTCATGGATAGGAAGACTCAAAATTGTCAAGATGTTTATTATTCACAACTTGATCTATAAGGCCAGTGAAAAACAGAATAGAAAACCCAGAATTAGATCCCCACCGATATTTAACCAAACTGATCTTTAACAAAGGAGCAAAGGCAATGAAATGGACCAAAAATTGTCTTTTTGACAAATGGTATTGGAACAACAGAACATCCACACATGACAAAAGCTAACTCAAAATGGATCACAGACCTAAATGTAATGTAAAATTCAAAACTATAAGACAGTAGAGTAAAACCTAGATGATTTTAAATGTAGAGTTTTTTTTTATGTATAAGCAAGCCATAATCCACTATAAAAATAATCTACAAGCTGGACTTCATTAATTATTTCTGCTCTCTGAGAAACACTGTTAAGAGAGTAAAAAGACAATCCACAGACTGGGAAAAAATGTTTGCAAAAGACACATCTTATAAAGAACTGTTATCTGAAATATACAAATAATCTTGAAACTCAATGAGAAAACAAGCTTGTTGTGATGAAAAAATGGCTCAGAGACCTTAATAGACATATCAACAAAGAAGATATGTAGATACAAAATAAGGACATAAGAAGATGCTCTACATCATAGATCACCAGGGAAATGCAAATTAACATTGTGATACCATAACACACCTATTAGAATGCCCCAAATACAGAATACTGACAACACCAAATGCTGGCCAGAATGTGGAACAATGGGAATTCACATTCATTGTTGGAATGCGAAATAGTATAGCCACTCTGGAAGATAGTTTGATGATTTCTTACAAAACTAAACACATTCTTACTACCTGATAGAGCAATCCTACTCAGTATTTACCCAAATGAGTTGAGTACACATGTCCACATAAAACCACCAGGCAGATATTTACAGCAGTTATTTTAATAATTTCCAAAAACTGGAAGATAACCTTCAGTATATGAATGGGTAATAATAATGTGGCAACACCAAACAATGGAATGTGACACAGCGCTAAGAAGAAATGAGCTATCAAATCCTGAAAAGACATGGAAGAAACAAATGTACACTAACTAGTGAAAAAAGCCAGACTGGAAATGTTACATAGTATATGATTCCAACCATAAGACACTCTGAAAAATGCAAAACTATGGAGAGAGTATGGTAAAAAAAATCAGTGTTTTTCTGGGGTTAAGGGTTGATAGGGATGGATAGGCAAAACAGCAGATATTTATGGCAGTGAAATTACTCTGTGTGATCCTATAATGGTGGATACATTCCCTTATACATTTGTTCACACCCATAGAGTCTGCAACACCGAGAGTAAACCCTAATGTAAAGTATGGACTTTAAATGATACAAAGTTAATATAAGTTCATTAATTTAACATAATGAATAAGGCTATATATGTGTGTATATGTATATCTATATATATTATATATGGGAAATCTCTGTACCTCTGTACTCATTATTGTTGTTAATCTAAAATTACAAAAGACAAAATCTCTTAAGGAAAAAAATTTAAAAGGTGGTGTTTTTCCAATGGAGAATTATGTGCATGTCTTTTTGGTTTCAGTTCAGTTCAGTTCAGTTGCTCAGTCATGTCCGACTCTTTGTGATCCCATGATTTGCAGCACACCAGGCCTCCCTGTCCATCACCAACTCCTGGAGTTCACCCAAACTCATGTCCATCGAGTCAGTGATGCCATCCAGCCATCTCATCCTCGGTCGTCCCCTTCTCCTCCTGCCCCCAATCCCTCCCAGCATCAGAGTCTTTACCAATGAATCAACCCTTTACATGAGGTGGCCAAAGTATTGGAGTTTCAGCTTTAGCATCAGTCCTTCCAAAGAACACCCAGGACACGTTCTCCTCTAGAATCGACTGGTTGGATCTCCTTGCAGTCCAGGGGACTCTCAAGAGTCTTCTCCAACACCACACTTCAAAAGCATCAATTCTTTGCTGCTCAGCTTTCTTCACAGTCCAAATCTCACATCCATACATGACCACAGGAAAAACCATAGCCTTGACTAGATGGACCTTCATTGGCAAAGTAATGTCTCTGATTTTTAATATGTTATCTAGGAAGGAACTTTCCTTCCAAGGAGTAAGTGTCTTTTAATTTCGTGGCTGCAATCATCATCTGCAGTGATTTTGGAGCTCCCAAAAATAAAAGTCTGACACTGTTTCCACTGTTTTCCCATCTATTTCCCAGGAATTGATGGAACCAGATGCCATGATCTTAGTTTTCTGAATACTGAGCTTTAAGCCAACCTTTTTACTCTCCTCTTTCACTTTCATCAAGAAGCTCTTCAAGCTCCTCTTCGCTTTCTGCTATAAATTTGATGTCATCTGCATATCTGAGGTTATTGATATTTCTCCCAGCAATCTTGATTCCAGCTTGTGCTTCTTCCAGCCCAGTGTTTCTCATGATGTACTCTGCATATAAGTTAAATAAGCAGGCTGACAATATACAGCATTAACATACTCCTTTTCCTATTTGGAACCAGTCTGTTGTTCCATGTCCAGTTCTAACTATTGCTTCCTGACCTGCATATAGGTCAGGTGTTCTGGTATTCCCATCTCTTTCAGAATTTTCCACAGTTTATTGTGATCCACACCGTCAAAGGCTTCGGCATAGTCACTAAAGCAGAAATAGTTGTTTTTCTGGAATGCTATTGCCTTTTCCATGATCCAGCAGATGTTGGCAATTGGATCTCTGGTTACTCTGCCTTTTCTAAAACCAGCTTGAACATCTGGAAGTTCACGGTTCACGTATTGCTGAAGCCTGGCTTGGAGAATTTTGAGCATTACTTAACTAGGGTGTGAGATGTGTGCAAATGTGTGATAGTCTGAGCATTCTTTGGCATTGCCTTTCTTTGGGATTGGAATGAAAACTGACCTTTCCAGTCCTGTGGCCACTGCTGAGTTTTCCAAATTTGCTGTCACATCGAGTGAAGCACTTTCACAGCGTCATCCTTCGGGATTCGACATAGCTCAACTGGAATTCCATCACCTCCACTAGCTTTGTTCAGTTAGTTATACTCAATTGCTTTGTACATAACAACTTTCTAAAATATAACTTCTCTGATAAATGGAAGAACTTTCTTTCCATGTTAAGTGCTAAAGACCTTTCCTGATGTACTATGGTAAATGCAGCACTAGATGACACAGTATTTGCTTCTTTGAGTCACATGGTGCCTTGCTGTTCAGAGATCAAACACAAATGGCAACATGGCAAGTTAAGGCCACTGGAACTGTTGATTTAGTCCTTCATGTTTTGAACATGAGTTTCTATTGATGCTTTTACACTCATATGTTCATCAAAGCTGTTATATTCTGACCTTCAGAATTATTTCTTGAAATATTTCTAGGTGAAGGGACTCAATTACATATTGTACTTACATCGTTTCTGAATAGTTTATAATATTTTAGCTAAAATATACTTCAAAAAAGAATCTACACAGTATTCATTTTAAGTTCACACAAAAAAATCAGCATTGCCTTTGGTTAATGACCTCCTACCCTTTATCTATTGATTATGTTTCCTGATTTATTTTTTTCTCTCAAGTATCTTCCAGCTAAATTCACGTTTTCTCACCCTAAAATTAATTTTTTTTCAGTAAGTGACCTTGCTATTATTTCTTGCAGGCATGGAAGTTTTCATCATCTCTGCAGATATTCATATATATGAATATATATGAAAGGCTAGGACTCTCAGTTAGTTTTATTCTAACAATTGTCAATGTTCTATAGTAGAAATTTTTCTTCATTTCATTAGCAGTAAACACTATGTGACCCTTTTAGCATACATAAAAATGTACTTCTTCCTATTACATTTATGCATTTGGCCAAATGCTTTCACACTGCATTTAAATACAGTAAGTTGATTGATTGGATTTAACTGTAGGAGGAAATTAAGTTATTTTTTATTTCTGTTTCATATGAATAAAAAAATTCATTCTGCAAAATATTCTGTTTGAATCATGTTTTTTTATTGTTGCTGTTTTCAAAGACAACAAAGCAAGTTGACTTTGAGGACTGTGTTCTTAAACTTAAGTAATACTGGTATTTAGATATTAAGTGCACCTGTATATCACCCATTATTCATAAACACATGCTTTCTATACAGAAATGTATGAAGAGATTCTATCAATGATTTTGGCCATTGATAAAGCAGTGTAACAGGAACAGTTACTTATTTCCTACCTCACATCCCTTTCATTGCATTTACTTTCAAATATGGAAGTAATTTTTTTAAGAGAAGTTTCTAAAACCTGCAAACATTGAAAATGATATTATTGCATGAAATATTTCTATGAACATTTGTCTCAGTTATTAAATAAAGATGTATAAAGGCTTTATGCAGTCATATTTCTAAAAAAGAAAATTATGTTTAGATAATATTCATATTATAGATCTTATTTCCAGTTTATTGTTTTAATTTTTAACAGTTTTATTGCAATAGGATTCATATACCATGCTATCTACTTATTTAACATACACAAGTCAACAGTTTTACTATATTCACAGAGTTGTAAAACCATTATGATAATCTAATTTTAGGATATTTTATTCCCCCCAAGAAACCAAGTACCAATTAGCAGTTACTTCCAATCCCCTCTCTCCTCAGCTCCTGGCAACCCATTAATCTACATTCTCCCTATGTATACCTTTTCCCATTCTGGACATTACATATAAAGGGAATCATATAATAGGTGGTGTTTTGTGACTAGTTCCTTTCACTTAGGTAATATCTTCCGAGTTCATCCATGTTGTAGCTAATGTAGTTCCTCCATGTATCACTAATTTCTTCTAATAATTACTTAATCCCATTTTATGGATGTATCATATTTACCAACACATTGTTCGATGGACATTTGGTTTGTTTAAAGCACATTTTGTTTATTAAAATAACGCTACTCTGAACATTTGCATGCAAGTGTTTTGTGTGTGTATGTGTTTTTTTGGGGGGGTACCTATGGCGTTTCTTATTCTCAGGAATATACCAAAGAGTAGAAGTTGCTTAGTCACGTAAAGACTTGATGCTTAGCTTTTCACAACTTCACAGCAGTTGCACCATTATATTATCAACACACTATATTAGGAACTTAAGCTCTCCACATGCTCATAAACATTTGTTCTTGTCCATCTTTTTGAATGTAGTTATTCAAATGTAGTTATTGTAGTTTTGGTTTTCATTTTCCTAAAGATAAATGATGTTGAGCAATTTTCATGCACATATTGTACATTTTATCAAGCAAAACACCTATTCCTACCATTTCCCTATTTTTATTTGTTTTTTAGTTGCTGATTTACGAGTTTTTTTTAATTTAGTCTTCATATACATCTTTATCAGTTATTTCATTTGAAAATATTCTCCCATTTATGTGTTGTCTTTGCATTCCCTACACTTTGATGCACCAAAGTATTTAATTTTTATGATGACCAATTTATTTAACTTTTCTTCATTGCACTTTTGGTGTGACATGTCAGAAAGCATTACTGAATCCAAGGTCACAAAGACTTATCCCTATGGATCATTCTTTGATATTTATAGATTTGTATCTTACATTTAAGCCTTTGACCTGCTGCTGCTGCTGCTGTCGCTTCAGTCGTGTCCAACTCTGTGTGACCCCATAGATGGTAGCCCACCAGGCTCCCTCATCCTTGGGATTCTCCAGGCAAGAATACTGGAGTGGGATGCCATTTCCTTCTCCAATGCATGAAAGTGAAAAGTGAAAGTGAAGTTGCTCAGTCGTGTCCAACTCTTAGCGACCCTATGGACTGCAGCTTACCAGGCTCCTCCATCCATGGGATGACCTACTTAGAGTTAATTTTTGTTTTTGGTGTGAAGGGGTCCAGTTTCATTGTTCCACAAGTAAATACCCAATTGTCACAGCATTATTTGTTGCAGAGACTATTCTCTCCCTATTAAATTATCTTGGCACCCTTATCAAAAGTCAACTAGTTGACTACAGATGTATAGGTTTATTTGCTGGCAATGCAATTCTATCTCGTTGATCAGGATGTCCATCCTGGTGCTGTTTAGATTACTGTGGCTTTGTAGTAACTGAATTTGAAACTGAGAATTATGAGTCAGACAACTTTGCTCCTCTTTACAAAACTTGTTTTGACTATTCTGACCCCCTTGTATTCCCAAACAACTTTAAGTATCTACTATTCCAAATCTGGAAAAATAGTCTTTGGGATTTTTAATAAAGATTATGCTAAATTTGTAGATCAATTTAAAGAATGTTATCATCTTAATATTCAGTCTTGTGCATGGAATTGCTTTCTGTTTATTTATTTTCATTTAATTTCTTTTAATATTTTATAGCATATTGTAAAAAGTCTTGCTTTCCTTTTGCTATATTAATTCTTATGCATTTTGTTACTTTTATGCTATTGTAAATGAAATTGTGTTCATTATCAGATGGTTTAGGGCAAAAGAGTAGAAATACACATTTTTTTTTTAATTGATCATCTGCTTATTGTCACTTCCACCTGAATAAATAATAAGCATATCATTACAGAAATATTACAGAACTTAATTATCATCTACCTCATCTCTACAAAAATATGCCCTTCTTCCATTTTATCCATGGTAGTAAATGATATACTCAAAACACTGTTTTTAAGTCCCAAACCCCAAAGCCGTGCTAGATTTCCTTCTTTCCCTCCTTCCATGTCCATCATTCCTTCATTAAAAAGTCATCTTTGTTCTACCTTGAAAAATTATCTCAAATATATCTGTGTATATATATAATATTTAACTCAAACATATATATATATATATTTATCAAATATGTATAGTTATATTATTACTACAATCAACATTAGCCCAGGACTTCAATATTTTTGCCAGACTACTATAAAATCTACAACAACATCCTGGTTGGTCACTCAGGTCACTTTTGTCTCTTATAATATATTCATCTATTATTATCTTGAGTGGTCTCTTAAGATCTCGTGTTCTACTGACTGAGCTAACCAAGAGGCTTTCTGAAGTGTCTTTTGAAACATAAACTAAACCAATCCACATCCCTACTTAAAACCACTCCAAGTTTTTATGCTACACTTAGAGTTGATTCATTGGAAAAGTCTCTGATGCTGGGAGGGATTGGGGGCAGGAGGAGAAGGGGACGGCCCATGAGATGGCTGGATGGCATCACAGACAAGATGGACGTGAGTCTGAGTGAACTCTGGGAGATGGTGATGGACAGGGAGGCCTGGCGTGCTGCAATTCATGGGGTCGCAAAGAGTCGGACATGACTGAGCGACTGAATTGAACTGAACTGAACTAGAGTAAGATTGGTATTACACATACACACCTCTTTGACTCCGTCTTTATGGCTTCCTGTGTTCCAGTCACACTGATTTTCTTATTCTCCCTCGAGCACACTCATGTGCGTTATTTGTGCGTGTTACTCCCTCATCCTAGAGCACTCTCTCCCCAAGTCTATGACGATAGGCTCCTTCTTGCAGTAAGGTCACAGATCAGCTGTTACTCCCTCAGGAACTTCATTCCTGATCACCCTCCCTAAGAATCTTACCCTCATCACTATTACATCAAATGGTTTTATGTTATTTATAGCATCTGTTGGAGAAGGCAATGGCACCCCACTCCAGTACTTTTGTCTGGAAAATCCCATGGACAGAGGAGCCTGGTGGGCTGCCATCTATGGGGTCGCACAGAGTCAGACACAACTGAAGTGACTTAGCAGCACTGATTACTAAAATAACTCTTATCTGTTAATGTACCTAATTATATAGTCTATCTTCCCCCTTTGTTGTGCTTGGTTCAGAAACCTTGACTTTATCACTCAGGATACTATTACCTATACCTGAAACCTGAGTGAATGAAGTCTTAGCATTAACAGAGCAGATTTGACATTTAGAAATCACCATAACCACTTGTTAGTATAAAACTTTCCTGTAGGTTGAATTATAATTAGTATGGAATTCAAGAGAGATGCTTGTCTAAATATTGACTTAGAGATGAACTTTTCTATTTTCTCAAGCACCATTTTCTGTTTAAGTCTAGATCTTGTGTGTCAACAATAGAACCAAAGATGAATGTATGCTGATGCCTGGAGTGTCCTAGAGTATTGCTTCAAAAGGCAGAGGATTAAACTCAATAATTATGGAGTTATTTGGGGCACCACATTTTTCTTTTAATTTTGAAACTTCTTTAAATAGCCTGTATTTTTAGTTTCCCATTATCCATTGAATTGATTCACAATAATTCAGTTAAATACGGAGGCACATTTTTCTAATCATGTGAAAATAATAAATGAAATATTTACTCTGTCACTCACAAAGTAATTTCCAGAAAGTTTAAGGGCTTAAATGCAGAAAACTAAGCTTTAATGTTTTAAACATATAACGGGATAGCTTTTATGAAACACACATGCAAAACAACCCATAAATCACAAGAAAGGTAGATTTTACTTCATTAAAATAAAAAAAAAAACTTACATATGAGGAAAGACCTGACAAAAAGTAAATCATATAGAGAAGATTGGTAGAAGACATTTTGAACATAAAACTAAAGTATTACTCATAATATATAAAAAACTGTTAAAAATAGTACTGTATCTACCCCCTCCCACTCCCAGCACACACACACACACACACACACAAAGGGCCAGAAGATATTCACTGAAAAATTCAAAAATCCAAAGAGCAAGCAATCAGATTAGCAAAAGTCCAATATAATTTGTAAGTAGGGAAATGAAAATATTTTTAAAGTTGAGATACCATTTCACACAGAATATGGAAATAGAAACAGCCATGAACTCACAGTAAATTATGTAATGACATAATCATTTTGTACAGCAATTTGTCAGTAGCCAATAGAGGTGAATATGTGCTTTTCTAACAGCTCAGCATGACCATTTNCTAGATGAAATCTCAAACAATATACAAGAATACCTGCTCAGAGATGTTAATTTCATTGTTTGCAATGAAAACAAATTAGAAACCACATAAATATTCATCAAAAGAAAATAAATAAATGTTTGGTCTTAAACAAAGTGATCTTACATTTAAAATGAGTGAACTAGGATAGACAGTTAGATAAAAAATTTTAGAAACATAATGTTTAGCGACTAAACATCGCATATAGACATAAGTGTGTGTGTGTGTGTGCTCAGTTGCTCGGTTGTCTTGATTCTGCAACCCCATGAACTGTAGCCTGCTATGTTCTTCTGTCCATGGAATTTTTCAGGCAAGAATACTGGAGTTGGTTGCCATTTCCTACTCCACTGTTTATGCAAAAGTTAACTTAAATTTTAATACAATCTATATATAGATTAGAGATGCATAAATGTCTAGTGAAATATGAAAACATGCATAGGAAGAATTCACACCTAACTCAAGGTAGTGCCTATCCTTGGGGAGTTTGAGTGGAATGGAAAGAGTACTAGTATAGCTTCATTGTTTCTAAAAATATCTGAATCATATATGATAAATATTAATATTATATTTGGGTAGGAATATATAGGAATTAAGTTATTATTTTTATTTTTTCCTATGTTTTAAATAGCGTATGTGTTAGTTTCCTATGGCTGGTATAATAAATTACCACAAAATGGTAGTTTAAAATTACAGATATTTATTGTTTTGTATTCTGGAGGCCAGAAGTCCAAAATCAGTTTTATTAAGCTAAAATCTAGGTGTTGAGAGGATCACTCTTCCTCTGGAGGTTCTAGGGGAGAATCCATTCCTCTCTTCCTCAGGTTATGTTGGGTACTGACATTCCTTGGCTTGAAGCCCCATCAATTTGTTCCCTGCCTCTGTTTTCACATCACTTTCTCCTCTGTGTCTGATCTCTCTCTGCCTCTCCAATTATAACCCTTGTGATGGCAGTTAAGGCACACATGGCTAACCTAAACTCATTTAGCACAAATTTTATCATGTAAGGTAACATGCACAGTTTTCAGGGGTTAGATTCTAAAATGGTTGGGGCTACCATTTAGTCCACTACATTTTATAACAAATAAAAGGAAATAAATCAAACTAAAGAATAGTATTTTCCTTTTTCCTTCCTTTTCTTTTTCAAACAGATATTTGTAGAGGACCTATTATATACTAAGTACTCCTTAAAAGTTGAAGATACAATAATTAGTAAGATAAAAATTAGGTGCCAGACTGAGGAACTTTACACTGGAGTGTCAGAAAGACACAGTAGGTAATTATGTAAACGAAACCATTACAAAACATGATAAATATGATGAAAAACACTAATGTGATCAAAAATAAAATACAACTACTTTATTTTCCTAGGGAAGGTCTTTCTGATTGCATGTAATTTAAGTTATTACTAAGGCTGAGAAGGGCTCGTGATACAAAGAACCAAATAAATAACTGAGGAAGCAGTAAAGTCCTATCTACCAATTACGAGTTTAATGACCTTGCCAAGTGACTTAATTTCCCTAAGCCTTATTTTCCCAAGCCTTATTTTCCCCTCCAGTAGATAAGAATAATATCATCTCTTTTTTTTTTATCCTTTTTGTGGAAGATAAGCATAAGATGTCACAGTAATTAAGCCTCAATACATAATAATTACTGATATACAGAAATAATAGGAAACTATCCTATTATTGTTTGAAAGCTTTTATCACACCTGCCATACTAATTTCCTTATTTTCAAAATTGTCATCATTAATGCCATTTCTTTAAACTCTCTAGCGTAGTATTAATTTTATATTGAGATATTATGATACCTAAATGTGATTACATTAAGCCAGATTGCCCACCTTTCTTAGTAAAGGAACAGCAGTTTTTCAGCCACTTCTCAGCTTTGGGGTTTCCCAGGTGGTACAGTGGTAAAGACTATGCCTGCCAATGCAGGAGATGCGAGAGATGCAGGTTCAATCCCTGGATTGGGAAGATCCCAGGAAATGGCAACCCACTTTAGTATTCTTGTTTGGAAAATTCCATAGACAGAGGAGCCTGGTGGCCTACAGTCTATGGGGTCACAGAGTCAGACACCACTGAGCATGTGCGCACACACACGCACACACATACATACACACACATACACACACACACACACACACACACCCTACATTCAGGTTTAAAGCATAACTCACCCTACTCTTTGGTGTGAAGTAAAGCTGTAAAGTAGGTAAGGTTGCTATATCTATGAGATAATTTCAAGAACACTGCAAATGGAAATCACTAACACCGTCTTCTATACGCTAGGACTCTGCCATACACTCTTTACAGTTTTCTTCTAATCTGCAAAACAAACTTTAAGTTAGATATTATGTTCTCCATATTAAAAGAGAAACTAAAGTTCCATAAAAAGTAAGCAACTTTTTTCAAATTTACAAAGCAAGTAAATGCTGGAGCCCAAGATTAAAATTAGATTTGCCTGACGAAGCACTTCTCTCTCCCCATATTTACATTTACTCATGTGTTTTTTTAACAGCTGCTTTTTTGTTTGTTTTGTTTTTAAGATATCATTCCACTGGGTCTGAAATTTCAAACACTGAATTTACTCTTTTGAAAAAAGATAATAAAGCAAGGAACTGTATTGAGAAAAAATGTTGAAAATACATATTCTTTTAAAATATCTTATATTACTTTCTTTCAAAAGGGGGGGTAGTAATTGCTTTGTTGAAAGCCTTTCTTTATATAAAGTAATAATTTTAAAATCTATCCTACTATTTGTCAAAATAGCTATTTATATTACTTACCTAAAATTGTATACAAGACTCTTTCATGAAGGATATCCCATTAACTGTTATTGTTATTAACCATAATAAGATCTGTTAGGTAGGTAGAATAGGGAAAGGGAGTCCAAAATGGTGGTGGCTAAAAGACAAGGAAGGGAAAAGCCCATGAAAATAGAACAAAGGAAGGTCCAAGGATCGGAGTGAGGACCTTAGGTAAAACAAACAACAACTCCTGGCTGGCCCAATTTACAGAAGACAGGACCAGGGAGAGAAAAACATATAAAAAGAGGAGGCAACACTAGCTTTCTCTCTCTCTCCTGCACGCTGCGGGGCTCTTCTCTTCGCATCTTTGGATCGACGTGCCCTCACTCCTCAAACATGGATTTTCTTGCTATCTTCTAAATAAAATAGATATGTAACACTTAGCTGTAACATTTGTTTGTCTAAGAGCTATAACATGGTCCATTCAAGACCTGAGAGCTATAACGCAGTCTGTCCAAGACCCAAGAGCTGTGACATGCCGAGGGGGCTTCAATGTCCGTCACTCCAAATCTTTGTTGTGATGAGACAAAAACCGAGAAACATACACTCGCGTAACAGATCTGACCATGTGAAAGTGTTAGTTGCTCAATCGTGTCCCACTGTTTGTGATCCCCATGGACTGTAGCTCACCAGGCTCTTCTGTCCATGGAATTCTCCAGGCAAGAACACTGGAGTGGGTTGCCATTCCCTTCTCCAGGGAGTCTATCTGAGCCAGGGATCAAACTCAGGTCTCCTGCACTGCAGGCAGATTCTTTACCATCTGAGCCACCAGGGAAGCCTATATTTAACCATATATTTCTTCCAAATTTATTGCACTTTAGATAATTATTGAAAAAACAAAAGTAGACAACTCTGAGTAGGGATGTCTCCTGTTAAACAGTCCATGTCTACCAGAGGTTGGGCAATTTAAATTTATAAACCATGTTCCAGAGCAAATTTAAAATCATTTTGCCATTTTTGATATGTATGGCATTTATAATAGGTATCTAATAATTATAATTTGAGAAAAACTAGTTTTCATAAAGGAATACTATAACAATTCAGCTTTTATGATGCATCTAGCTCTAACAAAGCATCACATTTTTGACAATAAAAATGCTTTTAAATCTCTCAGTATAGTTGGGATTCAAAGTTAATAATGAAAGCAATACTGAAAATAAAATTCTTACTTAACTACATTCAAATTTGAAGTATACAATTCAGCAGCAGGTGGTAGATTTGGGCTTGCCTTTTTTTTTTTTTTTTTAACTCTCTCAACCTTATTCCTAAAAACTATAAAGAAAGAAGTTGAATTTCCACTTGGCAGCATTAACCTACACTACAATATGATTTTTCTTCTTTATTACTAAGTAGCAAAGAGAAATTTATAAGCTATTTTTTAGAACAAGTACAAGAGAATTAAAATTTCAAAAAGTTAAAAAGATATTTATATAAATTGCTTATATAGAAAGTATGTACAAAACCAATATGATTGGGTACCTTCCACTTGTTTTATTTGTACTTATCCCATTTATAGAAAGTTTTGAGAAATGAATATTACTCACAATAACATCATACATATTCATAAAGTAATATTAAAGGATTATTTTCATG
>SJYQ01004566.1:90406-100461 GCA_006410935.1 Redunca redunca | reverse complement strand
CGCATATATATAAATTTATTTTATAAAAATAAATATTAAGAAACTAAATACAAAAATAACTCAGCAGCTCAATTTTATACAAGACATTCTGAGGCCAGGTGACATTTGAATTACATACTTTATAACATGCAGTAGTGAGAAAAGGAAGAAGTGGGCAGGAAAAAAACCATTTCAGGAATGGAATTGAGGAGAGAAAATGTGTATCATATGTGGGAAGAAGTGGTTTGGTTAGACCATACTGTGTAAAAATAGAATAGTAAAAGGTATAATTAGAAAGTAGAATAAAATTCAATTGATAATTCAAGGAATATAAATTTCTTCAAAGACCATAAGACTAAAATGTTGTTAGGTGATCTGATTATGTAATAATCAGAATACTTTGGATATTCTTATGAGAGATTAAATTGATAGCACTGTGCAAGAAGTTTTGGGTATAGGACAGATCAGAAGCAGAGATACTCCTTAGCAACATATTTTGATCATTCAGTATATATCAAATGGATGCCAGAACAAGCTGAGGACAGAAAGAGTAGAGAGGGGAGACTTGGATGTAAGAGTTACTGCAGTGGTACACTGTAAGGCTGGATATCTAGAATCATTTAGGAAAAAATGAAGAGTATCTGAAGTGATTCTATTATTTTAAAGCTAAGATCATTCCAAACTGGAGGTTCCAAATTAGAAACAGAAATGTAAGAGAAAGAAAGATTTGGAGAATAATTAGAAGGGCCAAGAAAATGTAATTAGCTTTTTCTACATTTGGTTTTGAGTTTCTGACAGAATATTCAGATAAAATTTTTATTTGCACCACTAAGCAGTCAGAAATCTGAGTATAAACCTCTTTTATGCTCAGCCTTTTCCTTGCAATGAAATATAGAATTTATGTTAAAACTGATAACTACCGCACAATTACACTCATCTCACACGCTAGTAAAGTAATGCTCAAAATTCTCCAAGCCAGGCTTCAGCAATACGTGAACCGTGAACTTCCTGATGTTCAAGCTGGTTTTAGAAAAGGCAGAGGAACCAGAGATCAAATTGCCAACATCCACTGGATCATGGATAAAGCAAGAGAGTTCCAGAAAAACATCTATTTCTGCTTTATTGACTATGCCAAAGCCTTTGACTGTGTGGATCACAATAAACTGTGGAAAATTCTGAAAGAGATGGGAATACCAGACCACCTCACCTGCCTCTTGAGAAACCTATATGCAGGACAGCAAGCAACAGTTAGAGCTGGACATGGAACAACAGACTGGTTCCAAATAGGAAAAGGAGTACGTCAAGGCTGTATATTGTCACCCTGCTTATTTAACTTACATGCAGAGTACATCATGAGAAATGCTGGACTGGAAGAAACACAAGCTGGAATCAAGATTGCCAGGAGAAATATCAATAACCTCAGATATGCAGATGACACCACCCTTATGGCAGAAAGTGAAGAGGAGCTAAAGAGCCTCTTGATGAAAGTGAAAGAGGAGAGTGAAAAAGTTGGCTTAAAGCTCAACATTCAGAAAACGAAGATCATGGCATCAGGTCCCATCACTTCATGGGAAATAGATGGGGAAACAGTGGAAACAGTGTCAGACTTTATTTTTGGGGGCTCCAAAATCACTGCAGATGGTGACTGCAGCCATGAAATGAAAAGACGCTTACTCCTTGGAAGAAAAGTTATGACCAACCTGGATAGTATATTCAAAAGCAGAAACATTACTTTGCTGACTAAGGTCCATCTAGTCAAGGCTATGGTTTTTCCAGTGGTCATGTATGGATGTGAGAGTTGGACTGTGAAGAAGGCTGAGTGCCAAAGAATTGATGCATTTGAACTGTGGTGTTGGAGAAGACTCTTGAGAGTCCCTTGGACTGCAAGGAGATTCAGCCAGTCCATTCTGAAGGAGATCAATCCTGGGATTTCTTTGGAAGGAATGGTGCTGAAGCTGAAGCTCCAGTACTTTGGCCACCTCATGCGAAGAGTTGACTCATGGGCAAAGACTCTGATGCTGGGAGGGATTGGGGACAGGAGGAGAAGGGGACGACCGAGGATGAGATGGCTGGATGGCATCATGGACTCGATGGATGTGAGTCTGAGTGAACTCCGGGAGATGGTGATGGACAGGGAGGCCTGGCGTGCTGCGATTCATGGGGTCTCAAAGAGTCGGACACGACTGAGCGACTGAACTGAACTGAACTGAACTGAAACTGCTTAGAGAATGAAACCATAAAAATAATACACTCGATTGCCATTCCTCAATTCCCATTAAATGTGAAAAATTATGAAATGAATGTTATATAATTTTATTGTACTAGATATTTGTGTCTGTGTTCACAGCTCTATTAATCTAGGTTAAGCAGAAATCTATTATGAAAAAACAACACTCTAGGAAACACAACACTCCAGAAAGAAGTTAGGGTAAAGGCATTTAGATTGAAAAGTAGTTTTTAATACACACTTAAATGACAATTACGCGGGTGTTAGTTGCTAATCATGTCTGACTCTTTGCGACCTCATGGACTGTAGCACGCCAGGCTTCAGTCCATGAAATTCTTCAGGCAAGAATACTGGAGTGGGTTGCAATCCCCTTCTCCAAGGGATCTTCCCAACCCAGGGATCAATCCCAGATCCCCCTGCATTGCAGGCAGATTCTTTACCGCCTATAATTGTACATATAAAGAATGGTGATTCATTCATTCAGAGTAGAAGGAAAAGTCCTTTTTTACAGTTTAAATTTCCATCTATATACTTGGCCTAGACCTCTTGCCTGTATTCCCTACACACGTGTCTGACTGCTCACATAAGTTATCTTAACTGGGATTTCTGAAATTTAAAATACTGCCAAAAATAAGAGGATAAAATACACACAAAATTTAGGGGACTTCTTTACAACATCATTCAATACTACTAAAGGGCATTTTTGTTCATTTACAAAGTAATTCTTCAAAGACTCAAATATCTCCACATGAACACAAAGAAACTAAGCACTGTTATACTCGGAGACATTTTTTGTATTTAACACCAGTTCTGACACAAAATACTTGAACTACAATCAATTTACTATGTGATTTGTAGCATGTATTTGTTGTTGTTGTTTAGTCTGACCCTTTTGTGACCCCATGGACTGTAGCCTGCCAGCCTCCTCTGCCCATGGGATTTCACAGGCAAGAGTATTTGAGTGGGTTGCCATTTCTTTCTCCAGGAGATATTCCTGCCCCTGGGGTTGAACCTGCATCTCCTGCATTACAGGTGGACTCTTTACAGCTGAGCCACCAGGGAAGCCCCATGTAGCACATTTGTGTGTGTGTGTGTGTGTGTGTGTGTGTGTGTGTGTGTGTGCTTAGTCACCCAGTTGTGTCTGACTCTGTAAACCCATGGACCGTAGCCTGCCAGGCTCCTCTGTTCATGGGAACTCTCCAGGAAAGAATACTTCAGTGGGTTGTCATGCCCTTTTCCAGAGGATCTTCCCAACCCAGGGATAGAACCCAGGTCTCTCGCAATGCCTGGGGATTCTTTACCAATTGAACTAACAGGGAAACCCAAGAATACTGGAGTGGGTAGCCTATCCTTTCTCAGGGGAACTTTCTGACCCAGAAATCAAACCAGGACCTCCTGCACTGCAGGCAGATTCTTTACCAGCTGAGATACCAGGGAAGCCTTGTATAGGTAAATGCATTTAATTCCAAACTTTTTAATTTAGTAACTCACACAGTTTTTAATCTCTTGGATTCTCTGCAGCAAAATTTGTTTTCATAATATCAATTCATTCTATTTTAAATGTTGAACCATTCAGTTGAATTTACAATAAACCATAGCCACAATTTTGTCATTCCATCTGATCACTATACATTGTCAACATTTTGACTTTTATGAATTTGAATGAAAATGTCATGTTATTAAAATTAATGGTTTTTAAATCTGAAGTATTTAATGTCTTTGATATAAAACTAGTATCATCTAACTGTGGAATGCTTCTGTCAATGGAGCTGTCACTTCATTTTTCACACGTGCACAAGCAAACTCACAATTCTAAATGAGTGAAATTGTTTCAGAAGAAGAGAAATTCCATCTAAATAAAAACAAAAGAACTCATCTAAATGAAAAGTCAAACACCAGAAAGTGCTTAAACACAACTCCTGGAGTCATGTGTATTAAATCATTATCATCAAGCAAGATCTTTTAAAATAACTATGCATATTTGATCTAGATTTTTATCTTCTGATTTATTTGATGTCAGCAGAACCACTTTGGCCCACTGTCAGTCCACTCAGGCTGTCACAACAAAATACCATAGACTGGGTGACTCAAACAAGAGGAGTGTATTTCTTACTATTCTAGAAGCTAGGACGTCCAAGATCAGAGTGCCAGCATGGCTGATTTCTAGTGAGGACTCCCTTTTTGATTTCAGATAGCTATTCTTGTCGTGCTCTAGCATAACCCTTATGGGGAAAGCGGGACTGAACTTTCTCTTCTTATAAAGTTCCCAATCCTATTGGATTAGGACCTCACTGTTATGACCTCATTTACTTCCCTAAAGATTGTGTCTTTATTCACATTGGGGATTAGAATTTCAACATATGAATTTTTGGGGAACAGAGTTCATTCTATAGCACCAAAATAGTAGGTGAGAAAAGGCCAACTATATTGTATAAGTATACACTCATTATCAACTTTCTTAAAAAACAAATTCTCAATATTAAATGTTAATTAAATAATCATTTTTATTTATTTGACTTTATTACTGTCAAAGTGTTTATTGCACTACTGAACAATAAAATGAAAAATGTTATTTATAGCTATACTATAAATTCAATGCTAAAACTACTATAGCAAGAGTGTTCAGACTACTGTCTTTATACTCTCTGGCAGGACTTCTCAGCTATTTTTTGTCCATATTTCACATATACCTAGCTTATATTTGTTGAAAGTTTCCACTAATTTGGCTTACCTTAGGCCTGGGGTTTTGTGCAACTTGCAAGCACAATCAAGGCCATAGTATTTTGCATCTGGTATTAAACGTCTCTCCTACTACCACCAGCGGCTTCCCTGGTGGGAATACACAGAGAAAAAGCCATGTGAATACCGAGGCAGAGTTTGAAGTGTTGCATCTATAAGTCAAGGAATGCCAAGGATTATTGGGAACCACCTGAACCTAGAAGAGTGGCATGGACCGAATTCTTCCTCAGAACTTTAAGAATCAACCCTGACCTCCAGAACTCTGAAAGGATAAACTTTGTTGGTTTAAGCCACAGTTTTGTTTCATTTGGAAATAGCCACAGTAAACTATTACTACTAATATGAATCTTTTGTTAAAATAGAACTGTTTTGTTAAGATATAAAATGCCAGGAGACATGCTGTGTTATACTCAATACAGGCAACAGGTATAAACCAAAACTTTTCAGGCAACCTGTTTAAAGCATTTCTCAAATTTATTGTGTTCAGTTGAATTCTTTATGTTATCCTCCTAGGTTCTATTGTTTAATCTTCTCCTCAAGTTAACAATTTCATGTTTCTATTTATCTCAAAAATGTTGAAATTATTTATATTGCTCTCTTTCAAACTTAGACTGAAATTATTTGTAAATCCCATCAACTTTAATTCTGAATTTATATCTAAATTCAACCACTTCTATATCACCTCAACTATTCCAACCTTGGTCCAGCACTGTTAGTAATTATCATCATCTCCTCACTGGTCTCCCTGCTTCCAAGGGTTTCCATGGTGGCTCAGTGGTAAAGAATCTGCCTGCAATGCAGGAGACCTGGATTCAATCCCTAGGTTGGGAAGATCTTCTGGAGAAGGGAATGGCTACCCACTCCAGTATTCTTGCCTGGAGAATTCCATGAACAGGGAAACCTGGTGGGCTGCAGTCCATGGGCTTGCAAACTGTTGGATGCAACTGAGCACATCCCCGTGTGTGCACACACACACAAACACACACACACACACACACACAAATGCAGTCTCTAAACATAGTAGCCAAGAAGATAGTTTATAAAATCATAGATTGTATAGCTTCTACAAAATATTCTCTTGCTTCCTATGTATAATGGGTTGAATTGAATCCCTAGAAATTGAATTCCTAACTCTCTAGTCCCTCTGAAAATAAACTTATTTGTAAATATGTCATTATAGATGCACTTTGTTAATTTAGCTATGTCATATTAACAAAACTAATTATATCTGTAATGATCTATTTCCATTATGTTAAAATATAGCCAATATGAGAGCCAACCTAGACAGTATATTAAAAAAGCAGACATTACTTTATCAACAAAGGTCCATCTAGTCAAAACTATGGTTTTTCCAGTAGTCATGTATCAATGTGAGAGTTGGACTATAAATAAAACAGCACAGAAGAATTGATGCTTTTGAACGGTGGTGTTGGAGAAGACTCTTGAGAGTTCCTTGGACTGCAAGGAGATCCAACCAGTCCATCTTAAAGGAGATAAGTCCTGAATATTCATTGGAAGGACTGATGTTGAAGCTGAAACTCCAACACTTTGGCCACCTGATAAGAAGAGCTAACTCATTTGAAAAGACCCTGATTCTGGGAAAGATTGAAGGCAGAAGGAAAAGGGGACAACAGAGGACGAGATGGTTGGATGGCATCATCACTGACTCAATGGACACGAGTCTGAGTAAACTCCAGGAGTTGGTGATGGACAGGGAGGCCTGGTGTGCTGCAGTCCATGGGGTTGCAAAGAGTTGGACATGACTGAGCGACTGAACTAAACTGAACTGAACTGAATATGAGTGATCATTATTATAATGGAGGATAACAAATAAAACTGGTGTCTTTATAAGCACGAGAGAGAGACACACACACAGGAAGAATGTAATGTGATGACAGAGGCAGAGACTGAAGTAATACAGATAAAAGCCAAGGAATGCCAAGGTTCTTAGATCACCACCAGCAGCTAGGAAAAGTCAAGGAAGAAAATCTCCCCAACAGACAGTAGGAGAATGTCACTGCTGAAATCTTAGTTTCAAATTTCTGATCACTAGAACTGTGACAGAATAAATGTAAGCTGTTTTAATCCACCCAGCCTGCAGTACTTTGTTTTGTGGCCCTAAGAATCTCATACAGCATGTCACTCTGAGTAAAAGCCAGAAGTGTTACAATGACCTGTTTGGTCCTTAATAGTTTGGTTCCCATCTTATCCATGATCTCATTTCTCACTAATTTTTGCTTGGTTCTCTCTGCTCTAGAGACATTACTTTGCCTGCAAAGGTCCATATAGTCAAAGTTATGGCTTTTCCAGTAGTCATGTAAGGATGTGAGAATTGGACAAAAAAAAAGGCTGAGTGCCTAAGAATTGATGCCATAAAAGTGTGGTGTTGGAGAAGACTCTTGAGAATCCCTCAGACAGCAAGGAGATCAAACCAGTCAATCCTACAGAAAATCAACCCTGGATATTCACTGGCAGGACTGATGCTGAAACTGAAGCTCCAATACTTTGGCTACCTGATGTGACTGAGTGACTCACTGGAAAAGACCTTGATGCTGGGGAAGATTGAAGGCAGGAGAAGGGGATGACAGAAGATGAGATGATTGGAAGGCAACACCAACATGCACCAACATGTTAAACATGAGTTTAAGCAAACGCCAGGAAATAGTGAAGGACAGGGAACCCTGACATACTATAGTACATGGAGTGACAAAGGTTCAGAAACGATTGGGCAGTTGAACAACAGCAACTCTGCTGTAGACACAATTTGTTGTTGTTGTTGTTGTTGTTGTTGTACCTCCAATATTCTAGGCATGATCTTGCCTGACAGAATTGTCATTTTCTGTTGAATTCCTGGAAAGCTCTTTCCTCAGGTGTCTTGACTGCTTGCTTTACTAATATTTGGGCTTTAATAATATGCCATCATCTTATTAGACTGTCCCTACCCCACTCCAGTACTCTTGCCTGGAAAATCCCATGGACAGAGGGGCCTGGTGGGCTTCAGTCCATGGGGTCGCAAAGAGTTGGACATGACTGAGTGACTTCACTTTCACTTTTCACTTTCCCGCATTGGAGAAGGAAATGGCAACCAACTCCAGTATTTTTGCCTGGAGAATCCCTGGGACAGCAAAGCCTGGTGGGCTGCCGTCTATAGGGTTGCACGGAGTCAGACATGAGTGAAGCGACTTAGCAGCAGCAACCACTATGTTTACAATTAAGACTATTGCTCCCAAATTCTCTACCCTCAATATCTTACTTTTACTTCCATAGCACTTTTCATGTACTTACATTCTATATATAAGAAATTTTTTCTATCTGTATTACCACTATGTTTCCAGCAATTGGTATAATAGTTTACATACAGTAGGGACTCAAGATTTACTTCTAAAAATAATGAATATATTTTAAAATGTGAGATAGGGAAATTTGAACAATTAAGTATGGCTGTGGTTGATTTCTGCTTTCTTGGTGAGGTATGAAGGGTTAGAAAAAAAGGCTAAATTTTAGTCAAAAAACAGATTGTACATGACCATGTATGCTTTTCAAATATTTGGAATTTATTCTTTAGTGCAGTTGTTTTCAAAACTGTTTGGTTGAATTTTTGTTGTAGTTGCTTATAGTGAAAAACATTATTCAAACAAAATCTTATAAAAGATATGTAAAAGAGACAAAGTTAAGCTTCTCAGCAGGTAGAAATAATGTGAGTCCCAGAATCTAGCCCTCTCTCTGTTCATTTTCCTTTTCATAAGACCTGCAGGTCATTGTATTCACTTGGGGATTCATGAAATCACAAGGTGAAAAGCAGTACTTTAAGAGATAGAAAACCTCTGAAGGATTTAAGCAAAGGAGTTACATGGTAAGATTTTCATTTTATTAGATAACTGGGGTAATAGTATGAGGGCTAAATCAGAGGCTTGTAAAACCAAAGACAAAAAGGCCAACAGAGAGAACTTCACGATAATCTAAAAGGGCAAGTGACTAGAACCTGAGTCAAGAAAATAACAGCTGGGAATGTAGTCAATAAATGAGAAATAGTTGCATAAATCAGACTAGCTGATTAACTTCATAGAATGAAAGGGAGAAAAGGAGACTAGGTTGCTATGTTGAGTCGTACATAGGATCACTGTGCCTGAAGTGGTCCCATTTACTAACACAAGGAATACAGAGAAGCAGATCTGAAGAACAGTGAGTTCAGCTTGTTCTAGGACAGTCATGCGAATGGGTCCAGAGGCTTAGGGAAAAGCATCATATTGAGATATAGATTTCAGTATTACCTTATCCTTTACCATCTGAGCCACTTTCCCACTGGCCCTAGTGGTAAAGAACCCACCTGCCAATGCAGGAGATGTAAGAGATGAGGGTTCAGTCCCTGGGTTGAGAAGATCCCCTAGAGGAGGGAACGGCAACCCACTCCAGTATTCTTGCCTGGAGAATCCCCATGGAAGAGGAGCCTGGTGGGCTACAGTCTATAGGCTCACAAAGAGTTGAACACGACTGAAGCAAATTAGCACAGCACATTACATTATTCAGCATTCACTCACTAAGTCAAAAATATTCATTGTGTTCTTTCTATATTCTAGCTGCTTTGAAAGTTAAGGATAATGGATAAGAAAGCTCTGGTACATATACACAATGGAGTATTACTCAGCCATTAAAAAGAATACATTTGATCAGTTCTAAGGAGATGGATGGAACTGGAGCCGATTATACAGAGTGAAGTAAGCCAGAAAGAAAAACACCAATACAATATACTAATGCATATATATGGAATTTAGAAAGATGGTGATGATGACCCTGTATGCGAGACAACAAAAGAGACTCAGATCTGTAGAGTGGACTTTTGGACTGTGGGGGAGAAGGAGAGGGTGGGATGAGATGGGAGAATGGCATTGAAACATGTATACTATTATGTAAGAAACGAATCGCCAGTCTATGTCTGATGCAGGATGCAGGATGCTTGGGGCTGGTGCATGGGGAGGACCCAGAGAAATGTTATGGGGTGGGAGGTGGGAGGGGATTCATATTTGAGGACGCATGTACACTTGTGGTGAATTCATGTCAATGTATGGCAAAACCAATACAGATTGTAAAGTAAACTAAAGTTAAAATAAAA
>SJYQ01004566.1:64701-75229 GCA_006410935.1 Redunca redunca | reverse complement strand
CCTATTGGATTAGGGCGGGCCCTAAATCCAATAACTGTGTCTTTATAAGTAAGGGTGAATCAGACACAGAGATACAGAGGAAAGAAGGTCATGTGAAGATGGTGGCAGAGATCAGAGGGATAACTATAAGCCAAAGAAACTAAGGATTGCTAGCAACAACCAAAAGTGAGGACAAGGCAAGTGCTTTTAGAAGAACCATAGCCTTGCATGCCTACACTTATATTTTGAATTTCTAGCCTCTAAAACTGAAAGAGAATAAATCACTGTTGTTTTTAACCAACCAGTTACTGTTAATTTGTTCTGGCAGCCCTAGAAAATGATTATAAAACATTTTAATGAGAGTATGATTTGATATTTTGGGGCTTTAAAGTAGGATAATCAAGTGAGAACAAAGCCATTCTGCAGGTCATATTTCTTGGTCTCATCACTATTCTGCTAGTGTGATGGAGCTCAAAGGGTGTGTGTGTGTTATGCATGCATATATATGTGTTTATAGTGGGGGCTGAGGGAAGGGAAATGATTTAATAAATTTAGCTACTGAGGGTAGCATTCCTAAATGGATTCTCACTTACTCTCCCAGCTTCCAGAATTCAGTAGAAGAGCAAACCCCTTCCTTCTGTAGTCCCTGGGGTCAATAGAACAGAGCCTGTCTAGTTCAAGTTGTCCAATTGTATATGTGTGCAGTGGTGTGAGTGGTAAAGGATCTGCTCGCCAATGCAGGAGACTTAAAAGACTTTGGTTTGAATCCTGAGTCAGAAAGGTCCCCTGGAAGAGAATACAGCAAGCCATTCCAGCATTCCTGCCTGGAGAATCCCATGAACAGAGGAGCCTGGAGGGTCACAGTGCATAGGGCCACAAAGTGTCAGACACAACAGAAGTAACAACACACACACATACATTAACCTGATTTAGTGACACTCTGGGTATCTAATTAGATACTTTTTCATCAAACTATACCCCCTACCTATCTTCACAATTAATGAGTGCCTCCAATTTTTTTAACTTGCTTTGGCTTATCCTCTGCTACTTATAAGTTTTCAGCTTTCTGTATTTTGATAATTTATTTAGGATACAATTCACTTTCTTTTTGCAAAGTTTTTTTTGAGATCTATTCTTTAGTAATTCACATCTTTACCCAGAAGCTTATAACTTTTTCATGTACTCATTAAACATTAGTGGAATTTCAGGAAGTACTGGTTAAAAGCTCATGTGTTTAAGCTATAAAATTTAACAAAAGATCTTCAAATATTTATTTTTTTTAAGTTTTAACCTTTTTTCTTTCCAAATCTATGTGATTGTTTCCTGAGTTATTCATTTATTATGTTCTATGAGAAAGGCAGGGAAGAGATTTGAAATAAGCTTTCAACGTATTGAGTATGCCTTAAGCTCAAATTCTAAATTGTCTTCTGGTAATTTTTGCTCAATTATAAAAATGTTAACAAAATAAAAAGTGAGATAATTTTTAACAAACAAAAAAAGATTTAGCATTGATGCATAGGAATAGTTTTTAAATTAAATTCTTCATACTTAAAACGTCGAAGTGATACAAGCTTAGTAAAATCTAAGAATTTTTTTAAATACAAGCTATAATTTCAAATAACAGATACTAAGATATGCTCTACATAAGAGTGATGGGATAATACAAAATATATGTAAGTATATCTACAATAAAATGTAACATATATAAGATATATGGTTTCAAGTAACACATAATGTTTAATCAAGGAAATGAAGTATAAAAATTATTTTCCTCATTGAATATTTCCTCAGTAATCAAGCTGTAGTCTAGACAGAAACAAATTGAACTAAAGTGGTGGACCAATGTACTGTTAGTAACCTTTCTTGAATTATTCATCATTTTTATTTATCTGCCCAGCATTTAGCCATCTGTCTCCTCAGGTTTATAGCTCTTAAATATGGAAATACTCCAATATATAACTTTAATGATCAAGTATTCCAAGGAACCAAATTGACATATGGAATACTCAAGTTTTACATGATACTGTGAAAGACACAAATTATAAAAATATACCAAGACTACTTCCAAATTAACAGAGATACATCATTTCAGGATATTTTTTTGGCATATGATCATAGTAATTGAAGATAGATAAAACCAACTGCAGACCTCAAAAAAACTGTCTCTTTGATCCTTTAAAATATGGATTATTTATCCTTTACTTTCATAACGGAATTTATTTTATGTATGGAGACACTAAAATATCATTTTGCCATGAGAGTAATTCTTCTTTAGAAAAACAAAATGCACATCATAAAATTTGAGATGGAAATGTTCCTGTATAATTCAGTCTCCTAGAAATCTACTCTTAAAAATGCTCGTTTCTTGTCAGATATTTATTCCATGCTGGAGGTATGGGAGGAAGTGATTAGAAATTGTTCATTAGACAGTAAACTACTGAAAAAACATCTTCCTTATCTTATCTCATTATCATTTATGCCTTAGATTTTAGTTCAGTGACATTCATTCAAGTACAAATTTTTGTAACTGTCTGTAGAGGAAGGAAGAGTATTATCTTCATGAAAACCACCTTGGAGTTTTCTGTGCCTACATAATCCCTTGAAGTTAAACAGCATTAAAGAAATTTAATAAATTCAGGTTCTATTAATAATTATCACTTAATTATTTTAAAATCCTTCAAGTGTGCAGTGTACTTATCCTCTCATTCACCACAGTGAACTGAGTTGTTGAAACAAGTAACATCTGACACTGACAGATATTTTCCAGATAAAAATATTGTGGTATATTCTGAACTTCCTTTCTTAATTCATTCAGCCCCAAAGACTCATCAGATAAAATGGGTTGGCTCATGATTAAGGTGAACAGAGAAGAAAATTCAGTCCCTCTTAGTGTGGCCTTATTGACCCAGATAAGATACCACAGGGGAATTTATAAAAAGCCCTTACAGCACTTCTATCTTTTCACCACTTCACCATTCCTCAAGCTCTACCAGTTTTTCTAAGATCGATCACACTAACATATCATTCATTCATTTCTTTTCAATGTTCACAAAACTCAACATGTCCTTTAAGCTGATCTACCGTGCTTTGACGATGTGCTTGAGTTGATTCAGTTGTCAGCTAACACCAGTATTTTGGCTCACCTGCAGCTCCACAGGTGATACCTCTGTTTTACTCTTACTCAGCTCAATAACCAGACACCAGCAATGAATCTACACTGAAAAATTAATCCACTTATCCTGCTTATTTCTGTTTTAATAGGATCTTAGCATCTTTGAAACATGCCTGGAGGCCTCTTTTGTTCTGGAGATGTAGAACCTGCCAGTGTAAATTAATGGCATACCTCGTGTATAAGGAAGTAATTATGTGATTACTTGAGTATCAGTGAATTCTCTTCATGTTCTCATATTGTGCACTGATGCCCATTCCCCAAATCTGGGGGAAAAGGTAGACAAAATTCTTAATTGTTTAAAGTGACTAAAGAAATAGGGTAGTCCAGTTTCCTCTCGCAGTCTAGTGGTTAAGACTGCACTTCCTCTACTGGGGCATGAGTTTGATCCCTGGTTGGGGAACTACCATCCCACATGCCCCCCCCCAAAAAAAAAGAAAGAAAGAAAAGAAGAAGAAGGAGAAACTTAAACCACTTGTTCAGGTCAGTATTAGAGATGGGATTAATGTCTACTGTGGTTGATGGCTTCAAAGGATAGGTTCTGGAGTCAAGTTGCTTGCATTAGAATTGCAACTACCCTACTTGCTCACTCTGCAACTTAGTTATGCTGTTGAACTTCATTTATTTCTGCTTTTTTAGTTATAAAATGGAGAAATCCCCAGAACTGTGAGGATTAAGTGAGATAAAGCAGATAAAGTAAACAGTACATATACTTAGCTCTTGCTCTTCTAGACCTGTGTTTCCTTAATACCAATGTCTATGGATCCTTTGCATCAGAAGTGAAAAAAGACCTTTGAATACACACACACACACATAAACACACACACACACACACACACACACACACACACTGAATTCTGATATGCAGCTTCTGAAAATTTGCACTCAGTGAAATTCAAGTGTGACTTGTAAATCCATTTCTATATTTATAAGACTGTCCTCCCTCAAAAAGACAAACTTGAATCATAAAAAAATAACCCTCTTAAGATAAGAGTGAGATCATTCTGTATGTAATTAGAAAGAAATTGAGGGTATGCGCTTTGTAGCTAAATCAGTTCTCCTTTACCATGGTCTGCAAGGCTTATCCTAATCTGGCCTTAATCAAACTCATTCTCCTCTCACCTTTACTCACAGTACTCCAGTCTCGGTAGCTAAAGAATGTCTGTACAAGATTTCCCTTCCACCACACCATGCATCTTCCACTGTGGCTTTGCCTACTTAGCCCCTATTTTTCCTGGTGTCAATTCCAATTTAACCTTTTCAGGATCCTGCATGACGGTCTTGTTCATATAACACTTTCTCATAGCATTTGTAACTTTCCATCAGAGCATTTCATTGTAATCATTTTGTCTTCATGTATATAATTCTACTAGACTCTAATTTTATATAGAAATTTTTACTGTTTAAGTTCACCACTCTATCCTTATTATAGGGTCTGACTCATAATAGAAGCTCAACAAATTCTATTTTAATGAATGAGTGAAGGCTCTACAAAATATTTTGATAAAATGTTTTTCATATTTAGGTTTTTGTTTTGGTTTATTTTTTTTCCTTTTTTAAATTGATTTGATGGCTTAAAATAGCAACCATTCAATTGTCTCAAGGGTCTGTGGATTGACTCGGTTTAGCTAGGGAGTTCTGGTCATCTCACTTAATTCTTTATGTGGTTCCAGACAGATGTTTGCTGGGGCCTCTAATGTAATACTGGGATGGCCAGGCTTCTTTGCCATTTGTACACACTCAGAAACTCTCCTTCTTCATCTACCCTTTCCACTTGATCTTTCCAGAGGGTAACTAGATTTCTTTGTAGTAGCTCAGGTACTCCAAAAGGTTTAAAGTAGAAGCTGTGAAGTCTTTAATACCTAGATTCTTCAGTCTTACCTTCAAGTGGTTAATTCAAGGCACAGACCAGGTCAGATTCAGTGTGGGGAAGGACTACACAATTTTTATGTACCAGTAGAGCACACATAGGACCCAAACGTTATTGAGAGAGAGGGAATTATATTCCCATGTCTAAAATGAGATAACAGAGAAAAAGCAAGCAAAACTAACTTAAGTAGGGTATTATTGTTAGATAGTGGAGTCAGAATTCAATCTCTACTCTTTTTTCACTTCAAAACTTGTATTACTTGCTCTTGTGACTTTCACGCTCTTCTTCAGAAAGGCAAAATTTCTTTTTTCCTATATTAGGAGTATTTTCCTTAAGCTTTAATATATAATTCAAATGTAAAAATACTAACATATTTTAGCCATGTCTATTAGTTTCATATATAAAGACAAAATAGAATTTTATGTTCATACAAATTTAATGAATATGAGTAAATTATAAGCAACCTGAGCAACCTGAGTTCAGTTATCTTCAAAGTCATCAGTTGGCATTTTTAACTGAATGTTGAGGACCTTGAAGTGAGATTGAGTGTGATCTTTGAATGATAGTTGCCACATGCTTTTGGGAGACCTTTAAAGAGTACACACAAGTAATTAGAATTGTGGAAATGTTTGACCTATTTGATCTTTTTCTTGTGGATTAAGGCCTAATATGTATTTTACACATACATAAATTCTTGTTTAGGTTCTTGAAAATGTCTCTAACGTAGTATGCCTAGTTACTCAGTCATGTCTGATTCTTTGCAACTCTGTGGACTATAGCCTGCCAGGCTCCTCTGTCCATGGGATTTTTTAGGCAAGAATATTGGAGTGAGTTGCCATTTCCTCCTCCAGTGGATCTTGCCAACCCAGGGATTGAATCAATGTCTCCTGTGATTCCTGCATGGCAGGAAGATTTTTCAGCCACTGAGCCATCAGGGAAAGCCCCCACCCCCTATCTAATATAATAGTATGTAATCTGATCATACAGCTGCTAGGGGACTTTAATATTCTCCTCATCTGTTTGCTGATGTTTTACAATTGTCACATCTGAAATTTTAATCTCAAAATACAGAATTGTGTATTGCAACACAAGGGCCACAGGATATCAAACGTGAGGAGGTTATGTTGGATACTTGGTCTAAATCAGAATAACAGTTCCATTTCCTAACTCCTGTTCACTTAGAACTGCTTTACTTTCCTAATTCCTGTTCACTTAGAACTGCTCTGCTTATTGTTTCTGATTCATGAAGTATTGTGATTCCAGGAAGGCAAACCCTTACTTTAAAATGTATATGACAGAAAATGCTTTCAATGGACAAATTATAGCTTAGTTTTGTGCATTTTTAAAATCAGAGGTTGATACTCAATTAAGAGTTACAAAATCACTTAGATGAGTTTTCTCTCTGCCTGGGAGAATGCCTGAAATATGCCCTTCTCAGTGGTGAGCCACTCAATGAACCGGATTTGCATTTTCATTTTCCCTCATCCCCAACAGCATTTGGTTTCAACACTACCAAACTGTGTCAATCTGACTAATGTAAAATGCTGTATCATTATTTAAATTCACTCTTCATGCATAATGGCAAGATTGTTGCTTTTATTTTTGGTCATTCCTGTTTCCTTTTCTGTGAATCGCCTGTTTATATATTTGCAACGTCTGAAATGGTCTTGTGGCTGTTTTTCTTACTGATTTGTGGAATGAATTTTGAGTTCATTGTCCTTCATAAATGTATTACAAATATCCTCTGCCAATCTATGACTCCTTTTATCTTTTGCTGTTGCTTTTATTTTTTGTAGCTTAATATTGTTACTAGTGTGCTTTGCTATAGTTTTAATTTGAGATAAGATTATTTTTTGTGTGATTAAAGTATCTTACCTTTTTTGAAGAAATGTTTCAAAAATGCTTTTTACATTTAGGTTATTAACACATAGAATTTGTCTTTCTTTATGAGACAGAGCACTAACTTTATTGTACTTTCAGGGAGATAGCTAATTATTTCAACATGATTTAATAGCCCATTCTTACCTCTTCCTGAGTGATTTGTATGTATCAATGACTTATATTCACATGTAAGTGCTTCTGTTCTCGCTGTTTTCTTCCATTGGTCTACTTGATTAATCTCACAGGAAAAGCACCCTCTTTTAAGGAAAAAAAAAAGCACCCTCTATACAACTATTACATGTTTTGGTGTCTAAGTCATGTATCAGTGTCTTCCCTGGTGGCTCAGGCGGTAAAGAGACTGCCTGCAATGCAGGAGACCTGGGATTCAATCACTGGTCAGGAAGATACCCGGTAGAAGGTAATGGCAACCCACTCCAATATTCTTGCCTGAAGAATTCCATGGACAGAGGAACCCGGCAAGCTACAGTCCATGGGGTCGCAAAGACTTGGACACGACTGAGTGACTAACACTTTCAAGTCATGTATAAAGATATATAATATTTAAAATTGCCTAACCTCTCATATGGACTTCCCTGGTGGCTCAGACAGTAAAGCGTCTGTCTACAATGGGGGAGACCTGTGTTCAATCCCTGGGTCGGGAAGATCCCCTGGAGAAAGAAACCTCTCATACACCTTCTCTGTGCCTGTCAAAATCAGCTTTTTAAGTTATATAAGCATCGGAGAAGGCAATGGCAACCCACTCCAGTGTTTTTGCCTGGAGAATCCCAGGGACGGGGGAGCCTGGTGGGCTGCCGTCTATGGGGTCACACAGAGTTGGACATGACTGAAGTGACTTAGCAGCAGGATTCATCTAAAGTACACTTAGTAACATATTCAAAACTCACAACACTCTCGACAAGGTAGGTAATTATTTAAATTGTACAAATGATGAAAATGAAGTAAAAAAAAAAATCAGTAACTGTTGAATATTTTAAATGATAGAGCTAAGATACTGCCAGGTTGCCTTTTCTTTCCCTGATGGCTCAGAGGTTAAAGTATCTGCCTGCAATGCGGGAGACCTGGGTTCGATCCCTGGGTCAGGAAGATCCCCTGGAGAAAGAAATGGCAACCCACTCCAGCATTCTTGCCTGGAGAATCCCATGGACAGAGGAGCCTGGTGGGCTACAGTCCACGGGGTCACAAAGAGTCGGACACAACTGAGCGACTTCACTTCACTTTAGGCCCCCAGTGGCACAGAAGGTAATGAATTCGCCTGCAATGCAGGAGACCCCTGTTCCATCCCTGGGTCAGGATGATCCTCTGGAGAAGGGAATGGTTACCCACACCAGCATTTTAGCTTAGAGAATGCCATGGACAGAGGAGCCTGGTGGGCTATACAGTCCATGGCATTGTAAAGAGTCAGACACAACTGAGAGACTAACACACCTACACACATGCCCACCAACTGCAATCCTAGAAGAAATAACAATGGTAGTCTAGCTTGTATGTATCTGATTTTAAAGGGATTTCATCTAATTGTTTGCCACTAATATTTTCTATTGTTTTTAGTAGTACTTTTAAAAATAGCTCACCTTTCTAGAAGCTCATGTTTCTAGATCTGACTTCTTCTTGATGTATTTCAAATGCCAAGGCATTGTTCAACCCAAGGTAGATGTTCAAGAAACATCTGTGGACTATTGAATAAATATAGACTTTCATACTGTAAGTGCTAAAAAAAAAAAAAAATCACCTATTGTCCGTTCCTAGAGATGATGATGTGAACTTGGATCATAACAGATTACACAATATCTTGCTATTCAGTTAGTTTCGAACCTTAACTCCTTATTCAGTTAAGGTTCAAAACTAAGCCTTTATCTTATTTATAACTAAAGTTCATATTCCTAACCACAGGCATCAAATTTATCAATATAGGAAATGGACACAAGAGCTTCAGAGAAACATGTGGATAATTAAAACTAGTTTTCCTTAATCTGACAAAGAACATTCCTAAATATAAACTATCTAGTGCAGCTTACGAATGTGAATTTAAAAGCTGAGAACAGCCCAAAAAGAGAATTGGCTATGTTTTTACAGTGGTGTATTTAAAAAGAGTATTATCATTTCATGTTTAGAGATTTTTTTAAAATTAGTTTAAGTTATGGATGTGAGAATTGGACTATAAAGAAAGCTGAGCACCAAAGAATTGATGCTTTTGAATTGCGGTGTTGGAGAAGACTCTTGACAGTCCCTTGGACTTCAAGGAGATTCAACCAGTCTATCCTAAAGAAAATCAGCCGTCAATATTCATTGGAAGGACTGATGCTGAAGCTGAAATTCCAATACTTTGGCCACTTGTTGTGAATAACTGACTCATTTGAAAAGACCCTGATGCTGGGAAAGATTAAAGACAGGAGGAGAAGGGGACGACAGAGGATGAGATGTTTGCATGGCATCATCGACTCAGTGGACATGAGTTCTGTAAACTCGGTGCTGCAAAGAGTCACAGGGTCACAAAGAGTCAGACACGACTGAGCATCTGAACTGAACTGAACTGATGGACTATTCAATTACTTCTGAGCTCTCTCTCAAATTATTATTATGTCTGTTTTTATTTCAGTTATATTCAAACATTGTTTTGCAAAAGAAAGGATAGAAAGGAAGATTTATGAGGCAGAAGGCTTAGAATTTTGTAACCATTGCAAGTTATGCAGACTATGAGTTGGTGAAAAGAAGAGACTCTTATCTGATCCTATCAGCCATACAGATATAAAATGTTGAAATCTCCCCCACCCAAAATGTGAAAGAAATGTAAATTTGTTTTCTAAAAAGATTACATAGAAAACCATGTATGTGTTGATTACTGAAATTATACATCTAGTTCTGCCCCTCTACCTGAATACCAGACACACATACCCAGTGTCCTATTTAACATCTCCTCTTGGACTGCTGTTTTAAGTTTAAGATGTGCAAAACATAAATTCATGTTTCTCAGTACTAATTACCTCCCCTGTCTTCCTCCAAGCTCAGAAAATGGCAGCTACATTTAATTCTGCTCAGCCTCAAAATCATCAGAGTGACTTTTGCTTTCTCTCTTCTTCCTGCCCATATCAGTCAGCCCTTTTGTTCTGGTCTTAAATGTGCATCTAAGTACTTCTCACTCCACAAGTGTATCACGCTATTTCTTTACATGCTGTAGTTTTCTACAGAGCATGTGACTTCATATAATGTATTTGTTTCTCGTCTGACTTTCCCATTACGAGGGAAGGGATTTGCTTTTTATTCAGTGTACATTTTAGAGCATCTAAACTGAGTCTGGTGCATAGTAGACATTAAATAAATATTGAAAGAACAAAAAACTGAGGGATTATGGTGAAAAAAGAAAACAACCTGTTCTATTTGAAGACTCAGAGAAGGGTAGACAATTTTAAGAAATTTTGTTCTCAGCATTCTTTTGCCTTAACTCTAAAATATTCACTAAAAAGGACCTGTGATTTCAATATAGATTCCTCCAAACATGTAGTATAAAAAATGGTAAGTATAGCAATGGTTCTTTTTTTTTTAATTTCTAGGAAGAGTAGCCTAAGTAAAAAAAAAAAAAGAAAAAGATTTAGAAAGGATTTTTTTTTTAG
>SJYQ01004566.1:33008-64609 GCA_006410935.1 Redunca redunca | reverse complement strand
TGAAGTTTCTATAAAGAAACATTATTATACCTTATATTATTTTGAAAGAAATTTACAAGGAATATGATCATTAAAGACTTCTTGTTAAGGACTTCAAGCATTAGTAAAACAAGGATATTATTCAATTCAGTGAGGCATTTAAAGTTTTCACTGAACAAAATATATAATATATAGCTTTTCCCTAATTTTCCAGGTAGATATGTATCATGAAATAAAAATGAAAAATAAGAGCAATTTTTGAATTTAACATAGTCACATATAATATGTAGGATGTCTGGGCAGAACTAAATTACTTAGTGTAGTAAGGGAACTATTTAATTTCAAGATTATTTTTGTTGTTTCCTGAATGTTGTTTCAAATTATTCTTTTACATGATCTCCAGTACTTTCCTGAATTCTTCCATTCATTTCTCCCTAACAGCTTTTCTATTTTTTAATATAAGAAGTAACATCTGTGGGATTCTTATAGTTTAGAATTTTAGATATGAATTTTATTGACTAGAACAAAAATTAAGGTATACGTTTAATGACTAACTTATAGCATATCCAGGTAGAAATAAACCAAAATTCACTGGTAGGCCTGCTGCTTTCTTTCAGATGAGACAATATCATGGAAATAGTGGGATTTTGATGGCTTTTAACCTACCTGCTCACCCAAGTGTCTGCTAAGTCTATCTGGAGACTAGAGTGTCCTACCTGCGCTTATAAGCTGGATTCTAGAGTTTCTACTGCTACTGCGCTTTCCTTGCTGGGCTACTCCATCTTTGGATGCATCAGACTGTCCTGCAGGTCAGTTAAGCAGTCCCTATTCACTCAGCCTCTCCATCTCCCCAAGGCTCCACGTCAACTTTGCCCAGCACCTCCACCACTAAATCAAGACAGTTGCTTGCAGGAGAGGTGCATGTATGCTTGCCTTTTAGGAAACTCCAAGTTTTTATATGCTGAGGATAAAAGCAAGCATTCATCCACATGCCACTTGGGAGCTGAGTGACTCGAGTGAAATTATGTGAGTTTCTATATATGTTAAATGGGATAGTAATTGTTTCTTTAGGGTTTTGGAATATCTAATGAGATTATTTATGCTGCTAAACAAACTGACAATAAAGGTTATTTTTATAAGTTATATTCAGCACACTTGCTGAGGTAGAAAATATCTAAAGAGGAAACTAGCTTTGAAATGTCCTTTATTTATAGCAATACAAATTTTATCTAATTTTAGCCAGCTTATCTGATGTGGGAAAAAAAGATTTGATATGGTCATGGATGGACACATTCACTTAAAAACTTCAGATCAAATATTAGAGTAATATAAATGCAGAAGTATGTCTTATATTCAAAGCCATTTTGGTATGACAGAACAAATAAAATTCAGAGATTATAAATGAATTAACATGCTAAATGATATAGGCTTGGTAGAGAGAAGTAAACAACTTAGGAAAACATTAAGATAAACATACATATAAAGACAGTTATAGTTTATTCATGGGAATAATTACTGCAGTACTTTGCTTACTCCCCAAAACATGAAATTAAAAACACAATATTTCTTCAGGCAGTTTCATAAACATTGATTGACAATAGAAGCTATTAATTCCAGTTTTGGAGAAAAGCCAATATGTGATTAAAGGCATTAAAAGTGTCAAGCAAATAAAATTTACTCAGTTGTAAACTTTGATGTATGTATTTAAATGGCTTAGTACAGGGACATCTTGCAGATTTCACCAGACATTATTCAATTCCAATTTTACTGTGCTAAAAACAAAGTTGTTGAACCTACCAAGAAACTCTTAAACACTCTACAGGAGCATATGAATTTGGTACTACATAGCACACTCACCATAAGAGTTTTTAAAATACAGTTCACTTCAATTATCTCATTTATTCATAATCAAACAAGTATTTGCTGAGTCCCAACTGATTCACTCGAACATACATCACTGGAGACCACTGGATGCTACTCACAAGCTAAACAGAGATGAATACATAATCGCCAGTTTCCACTCACAGAGGAACAAACATGTGTACAACAAACCAAAATGGCAAATAAATTATATTCGTTATGGTCAAAGGGCTATGGAAGAACAAAGAGGGAGTGATTCATTCCATAGTGTAGTACGGCTGGAAGAATCTAGTATTTACAGAGTCAGACATCTAAATTTGAATCATGGATCAATAAATACCAGTTATTTTCCTGACCCAGAATCCATTAATATTTTTTCCAAGTAATCACACCCTGACTTTCTTTTAAGAAACAATCCCCTTTTAACTCTTCATTCATGATTTCAAGTTGGACTGATCACCTACTTCCATCCTCAGCTGTGTGAAACAAAGAAGGACCCTATCATCCTTGCCACCCCATGTCCTCTGCTTGCCTCTTATCTGTGGAAAAACTTTAGCCAAAGAATAAGTTTAATCAGAGAAAGATGTGAGAATGTACAAAAGAAAAGCAAAGCAGTCAAAGGTGACCAAATGATGATAATGTAATCACGAAGCAAAGGATGTTTAGTTCCTCCTCAAAGGCTATAGATGTATTCTGAGCTATATTCTGCGAGCTGTCTTAGAGATAACTGAAACCTCACCAGCTGGAAAAGATAACTGCATGATGATCAGAATGCAGCCACGACATAAGCGGCCACAATTCTGAGAATTGGCCTCAAAGATGGAAACTGACTGAGTCTGAAACTGAAGATTAACTGTACCTAAAGCAACAAAGATGACACTGATCAGACCACTAATGACCGAACTGAAGACGACTATCAGAGCTGACCATCCCGTTTCTGCATGTAGCCCCTCTATCTATGTAAATCCTTTCCCTCTCACTGTCATGGGCAGGGAACCAGTTTTTGGACAGACTTCCTCCCCCAGCCCACTTGCTGGCAACCAAAATAAAGCAACTTTCATTTCCACCAACCTGGCTTCTTTAATGACTTTTGGACCCTGAGCAGCCAGATCCCGTGGACAAGACAAAACCCAGGCCTGGCCAGCCTTCTCAATCTTCCTAATCAAAAGACCCACAAAGCCTCCTCTCATAGGGAACAATTGTTAACAATTTGCCATACTTGCTTAATTCTTGCTAAAATAGTTTTAAATAGATTAAGTGCACCATACATTTTATTCCTAAAGATATTAGCGTATATCTCTATAAAACTAGGTTGTTTTATTTCTAATACAAAATCTCTCAACCATTATTATACATAAAAATTGGCAAAAATTACCAAAAAGCATGTAGGTATATTCAAATTTTCTAAATTTCCCACTATTGGATTATTTAGATCAAGATTCAGTCAAAAACCACATAGCTTGCTTTTGGATACTCTATCTCTAAAATAGAATAATTCCACCTCCCCCAAATTTTGTTTTTTCTATGACATCAATTTATTGAGGCTTGGTTAGTTGTCCTGTAAAATATTTTCTCTTCTGATGTCATCTGAACAAATTTGTTATTTACTGATTTTTGTCATTTAACTGCTATCTCTATCTTCTGAATGTTATACACAATTGGATAAAAATGTATTAGACACAAGTTAAATGTATTTGGAAGAAAACTTCACAGGTGATACTTTATAACAATGACTCATGTTTCTCCCATTGCCCCATTACCTCCCCACTGTTGGTAATTGTTAACAGAGTTACCTCTCTCCAAGTTAGAGCCACATTTTCCTGCTTGTGAGCAACAAGCTATCTGTATGATGAAAATCTGGCTTTATGAGAAGGTCCAGGTCCAATCAACCTTTCATCTACTGATTTTAGTACCAAAACCGGAGCTCCGTCCTGGAGTCAATCATTTCCTTAGTGTTGCAAACTCCCAATTGCTTAGTGATATTCCTTCCATAATTACTAGTTGGTGAGTGAGTGAAAAGTCGCTCAGTCATGTCCGACTCTTTGCGACCGCATGGACTATACAGTCTACGGAATTCTCCAGGCCAGAATACTGGAGTGGATAGCCTTTCCCTTCTCCAGGGGATCTTCCCAACCCAGAGGTTGAACCCAGGTCTCCCGCATTACAGGCGGATTCTTTACCAGCTGAGCCACAAGGGAAGCTAGTCGGTATCCTTCTACAAATAAGTGTCTTACTTTGTCAACTGCAGCCTTTTTTATTATTGAATATGATTTGCGTTGAAATCAGAATGTGTTTACTTCTTACATTTAATTACTATTTTTCAGTAGAGGTTATTTGTAACAGTCACATTGGTCCTCAACAAGATTTTGCTCTGTATTTTTGTTTTACTTTTTGGTCCTTAACATATTTATTTTAAAACACTTTTTTTAAATGGTGTATATCAATAAATCAACATAGGATGTATTACTATTCACCAATATTTCTGCCCTCCCTCTTTGGTCCGAGGCTGTGAGACCACTGCGTTTCCTGGCTCCCTTTAAGTACAGGATGGCATAATCCCGCGAGAAGATAAAAGTTAATACACTGCAACTGAGCGGTACTTCAAACTCAATTTTTCATCCTCTGTCTTCACACAGCCATAGCAAATATCCTTCCAGCTCAGTGGTCCCAGCCTGCCAATGCAGGAGACGTGGGTTCCATCCCTGGATCAGGACAATCCCCCGGAGAAGGAAATGGCAACCCACTCCAATATTCCTGCCTGGAAAATACAATGGATAGAGGAGCCTGGCAGGCAACACTCCAGGGGCTGCAAACAGCAGACCAAGACTTAGAGACGGAGTGTGCGTGCACGTGCGCACACACACAGTTCCCCAGATGCGGGGTACACTCCATAGGGTTGGGAACAGTGGGACGTGACTTACCGAGAATGGATAGAGGTCTGCCTTTCTAAGGAAGTGCAGCACAGCAGGAGGTGAGCTGAGGGCAAAGAAGCCAAGCTTTATCTGTGGTTCCTCATTTCCCCTTATCACTCACGTTACTGCCTGAACCCCTCACCTCTACCTCCATGGAAAAATGGTCTTCCACTAAACTGGTCCCTGGTGCCCAAAAGGTTTGGGACTGCTGCTTGAGACTTCATCTCCTGGTCCCTGGATGACAACCATGAGGAGAAGACCCTATGCAAATTTCGAATTATATGTAGAGACAGCTCGTTTTTATTGCTTTAAATAATTGAGTTTAGAGTTATATTACAATATATCATGACATATATAGTGAGATATTGTACATAAGAGTTTTAAAATTATGCCTTCAGTATTTGCCCATCACTAACATATCCAAATGCAATATGGGAGTGTTTTCAAATATTCAGATAGTCTATGCTAAGCAGTGAAAACTTGGTTAACTCTTTATATTTTATACTTTCTTCCATATGCTCTCACGTTAGATACAGGCTTGTGACTAGAATGTGCCAGCTCATTTGGTGACATAGAGTTGAAAATCCTTTAGATACATTTTACTTAAATAGATAATTGTCGTCTATCTCCAGACTGAAGTAATTGGCAGAGAATTGGGAATAGCAGTCATAACAATTGTTTAACTGAGAAGCGATTATCCATATGTGACTACAGGGCTTGTGAGAAATCGAAAAGGCTAAATGCTACCAGTGCCTCTATTCAGCTCCTAATCCTTCTGCAGCATGTTCATGTTTTTCAGCTTTCCAATTTTTTTTATTTTTTCCTGACTCAATCTCTGTATCACACCCAGCGCTTTCACACCATATGCTGCTTTCTGCCCTTTCACACTTTCCAAGAACACTTGAAAAGCTAAAATCTATAGTCTAGTCTGGGAAGCAAGAAATTCTCAAAAATAACCATACCAGAAAGGAGAGAGTGATAAATGCCAGAGAAGAGGAACAGATAAAGTGCTAAAGAAGTGGGCAGAAAGACTGTTTCCAGCTGTGAGATATGTTTTTTTATACAGAACTAGAAAAGTAAGTGAAGTATGGATGTGTGGCTATGAGAGGAAAGACCATGGTAAAAACACTGGTGAGTGGAGGGTGTGAGTGAAATCTCATCAAGGAGTTATGTTAGAAGACAGATAATGGCTCCTTTCACTTCCCTGAACTGAAATGTGTGACCTCCTTCTTTACTTTGGTTGCACTTAATGAAAGTCCTTGCTTTATTTTTTCCTACTTCCTCATCAACTCTAAGCCCCACAAAAGAAGGGACTGCTAGTCTGTAGCAAGGGCTACGGACATATCTGTTGATCGAATCAAAGCCAGATTTTGTTTTTGTTGTTGTTGTTGTTAAACCAGATAATCCTGTAATATTTACTTTATCATAGGGGTTGAGAGCCAGGATAAATTATCAAAAAATAGACTTCAAGTTCCCAAATAAGAGGTTATTGAAGATAGCTCTATTTGTTTTTGTGTCTGCTGTACAAAAATCTCTCACATTTGGAGACTTAACATATTGATTATGTTGTATTCAGTTGTATCCGACTCTTTGCGACCCCATGGGCTGTAGCCCACCAGGTTCCTCTGGCCCTGGTATTTTTCAGGCAAGAATACTGGAGGGTTGCCATTTCCTGCTCCAGAGTATCTTCCTGACCAGGGATCGAACCTGTGTCTCTCGCATCTCCTCTATTAGCAGGCAGATTCTTTACCACTTTGCCACCTCTTTACCACAGAAGCCCCCCTGTTACATTTGATCTTAGCCAAAAGGCCAATAAGTGATTTATTATGCTACAGTTTTGAAATCTGACATGGGCCTCAATACCCTAAAATCAAGATGTAGTCAGGCCTGGTTTCTTCACTGGATGTTCTAGGGGAGGATTTATTTCCTTGTCTTTTCCAAATTCTTGTGGCCATCTGCTCTTTTTTTCATGGTTCTTGAGAAATCTTCAATTCTCAGCAACATCAGATTGAATCCTTATGCTGCCATCTATTTCTCTTGACTCCTTCTTCCACTCTTAAAATAGCCTTGTGATTATATTGGACCCACCTGGAAAAAACAGAGCATGCTCAGTAAAGTCTGTTTACTAACAGCATTGAATTCATCTGCAACCCTGTTCTCCTCTGCCCCCTAACAAAATATAATTCATAGGTTTCAGGGACTGATAATGCAGATATCTTGGTAGGGTCATTATACCACCATCTACAGTAGCTATTTAAATGCTGGAGAAAAATGAGTAGTATTTTAGTCTTATGAAATTACTGATGAGATTCTCCTTGTGCAATAATTAAATAATAACCCCAGTTACTCCTTATTCCCAGAGTAAATAAAGCTGTCAACAGAGTCGAGAAAGGGTAGACACCAGTAAGGATGCTATGAACTAAAAGCCCTATGAAAGTGGCTCAGTCATGTCTGACTCTTTGTGACCCGTTGGACTATACAATCCATGGAATTCTCCAGGCCAGAATACTGGAGTGAGTAGCCTTTCCCTTCCCCAGGGGCTCTTTCCAACCCAGTGATCAAACCCAGATCTCCTGCGTTGCAGGCGGATTCTTTACCAGCTGAGCCTTAAGGGAAGCCCAAGAATACTGGAGTGGGTAACCTATTCCTTCTCCAGCAGATCTTCCCAACCCAGAAATCAAACTGGGGTCTCCTGTATTGCAGGCAGATTCTTTACCAGCTGAGCTATCAGGGAAACCCCTTGCCCCCCCCCCCAAAAAAAAAAAAAGCCATATAAGTGTGCACTATTAAGAATAGTCTGAGTGAACTCTGGGAGTTGGTGATGGACAGGGAGGCCTGGCATGCTGCGATTCATGGGGTCACAAAGAGTCGGATACAACTGAGAGACTGAACTGAACTGATTAAGAATAATCAGAACTATATTCAGATTTGACTACTTTTTGTCCCTAAAGGATATCATTTCTGGTCTAATTCTGCCTCTCATTCTAGCTGCATTTATCCCACATTTTTTCCTTTTTTTTTCTTAAAACTAACCACTCCTCTTATGCTTGGCTACACGAATATTTAAACATTTACATCTTAACCCCAATAACACTTTTCTTCTATTTGTGTCCATGCCTTTTCCTTTTTCCATTTACCAGATTGTAGACACTTTCAATTTTCACTTTCATGCATTGGAGAAGGAAATGGCAACCCACTCCAGTGTTCTTGCCTGGAGAATCCTGGGGATGGGGGAGCCTGGTGGGCTTCTGTCTATGGAGTCGCACAGAGTCGGACATGACTGAAGCAACTTAGCAGCAGCAGCAGCAGACATGTTCAAAGACTGAATTTATTTCTCTTTATAAACCCTGAAGTTAGTTGTGGTTCTCATATGTCAATTAGCTGTTCAGTAAATGTCTGCTAACTAAATTAATGAATGTGGACATGGAGTGAAAAAACCAAATAATTGAATCACATTATTTGAATACAGAATGGAAGGAAAGTACTCTGTGATCAAGACATTTAAAAACTGCTTAGGGAATAATCAAATCAGCCATGAGAACATCACTTCCAATTCTGATTTTAGCAGACTTGTAGGGACATAGGCTACATTAAAAGATCATTGTATGGAACTTCCCTGGTGGTCTAATGGCTTAGACTTCACACTCCTGTGCAGGTTGACTTGGGTTCAATCCCTGGTCTAGGAACTAGAACCCACATGCCACAACTAAAAGATACTGCATGTTACAATGAAGATCAAAAAATCCTGCATGCTACAACTAAGACCCATGCAGTAATACAAGTAAACAAATCAATAATCATTACAAACAACAACAACCTATTCTCAAAATATTTATAATTTTTCTGGTCTAATCTTGAGGAACAGGTTGTATTTGAAACATTAAAATCTTAGTAACTGTAAAGGTTAAATGATCATTTTCACCAAATAAACATGTGCCTCTGAAAACTAAAGTAAGTACTAAGCAATCTTGTCATGGTGTTAGAGAAAAGGAATGCATATCTAACAGCACATTTCACATACAACTGTGATGATAAAGAGATAACTGACATTATTAAATTGTGGTTAGGTATTCACTTTTGAGAAATAATCTTACTATACTGATTTTCTTAAAAGTAACTTCGCCAAGCCAAGCTCTACCATCTCACTAAATAATGATGGCTATCAATGACTTGATTGAAAATATAATGCTGAAAAGATCTTAAAATATTTGTGGACAAAAGGATAACTGTTTTTTAGATTTGTCAACATGGTTTTACATTTATATTAAGCAAATTTACTTTATTAAGAATCTGGGTCAGAGTATTAGGCTATTATGAAACCAAATAACTCAGATTTTGCAATCAGAAGTCATTTTCTAAAAATGTATGTCTAAACGTGCAACATTTCCACATTCAGTCAGTTCAGTTCAGTTCAGTCACTCAGTTGTGTCCGACTCTTTGTGACCCCACGAATCACAGCACGACAGGCCTCCCTGTCCATCACCAACTCCCGGAGTTCACTCAGACTCATGTCCATTGATTCCGTGATGTCATCCAGCCATCTCATCCTCTGTCGTCCCCTTCTCCTCCTGCCCCCAATCCCTCCCAGCATCAGAGTCTTTTCAGATGAGTCTGTTCGCATGAGGTGGCCAAAGTACTGGAGTTTCAGCTTTAGCATCATTCCTTCCAAAGAAATCCCAGGGCTGATCTCCTTCAGAATGGACTGGTTGGATCTCCTTGCAGTNGTGCTTCTCTGGGTCATGAAGATCTTTTTTGTAAAGTTCTTCTGTGTATTCTTGCCACCTCTTCTTAATATCTTCTGCTTCTGTTAGGTCCATAACATTTCTGTCCTTTATCGAGCCCATCTTTGCATGAAATATTCCCTTGGTATCTCTAATTTTCTTGAAGAGATCTCTAGTCTTTCCCATTTTGTTCTTTTCCTCTGTTTCTTTGCATTGATCGCTGAAGAAGGCTTTCTTATCTCTTCTTGCTATTCTTTGGAATTCTGCATTCAGATGCTTATATCTTTCCTTTTCTCCTTTGCTTTTTGCTTCTCTTCTTTTCACAGCTATTTGTAAGGCCTCCCCAGACAGCCATTTTGCTTTTTTGCATTTCTTTTCCATGAGGATGGTCTTGATCCCTGTCTGCTGCACAATGTCATGAACCTCATTCCATAGTTCATCAGGCACTCTATCTATCAGATCTAGGCCCTTAAATCTATTTCTCACTTCCACTGTATAACCATAAGGGATTTGATTTAGGTCATACTTGAATGGTCTAGCAGTTTTCCCTACTTTCTTCAATTTGAGTCTGAATTTGGTAATAAGGAGTTCATGATCTGAACCACAGTCAGCTCCTGGTCTTGTTTTTGTTGACTGTATAGAGCTTCTCCATCATTGGCCGCAAAGAATATAATCCATCTGATTTCAGTGTTGACCATCTGGTGATGTCCATGTGCAGAGTCTTCTCTTGTGTTGTTGGAAGAGGGTGTTTGCTATGACCAGTGCATTTTCTTAGGAAAATTCTATTAGTCTTTGTCCTGCTTCATTCTGCATTTCAAGGCCAAATTTTCCTGTTACTCCAGGTGTTTCTTGACTTCCTCCTTTTGCATTCCAGTCCCCTATAATGAAAAAGACATCTTTTTTTGGGTGTTAGTTCTAAAAGGTCTTGTAGGTCTTCATAAAACCGTTCAACTTCAGCTTCTTCAGCGTTACCGGTTGGCACATAGACTTGGATAACTTTGATACTGAATGGTTTGCCTTGGAGATGAAGAGAGATCATTCTGTCATTTTTGAGATTGCATCCAGGTATTTCATTTTTGACCCTTTCATTGACCATGATGGCTACTCCATTTCTTCTGAGGGATTCTGCCCGCAATAGTAGATATAATGGCCATCTGAGTTAAATTCACCCATTCCAGTCCATTTTAGTTCGCTGATTCCTAGAATGTCGACGTTCACTCTTGCCATCTCTTGTTTGACCACTTCCAATTTGCCTTGATTCATGTACCTGACATTCCAGGTTCCTACGTTATATTGCTCTTTACAGCATCGGACCTTGCTTCTATTACCAGTCACATCCACAGCTGGGTGTTGTTTTTGCTTTGGCTCCATCCCTTCACTCTTTCTGGAGTTATTTCTCCACTGATCTCTACCTACTGACTTGGAAAGTTCCTCTCTCATTATCCTATCATTTTGCCTTTTCATACTGTTCATGGGGTTCTCAAGGCAAGAATACTGAAGTGGTTTGCCATTCCCTTCTCCAGTGGACCACATTCAGTCAGACCTCTCCACCATGACCCGCCCGTCTTGGGTTGCCCCACAGGCATGGCTTGATTTCATTGAGTTAGACAAGGCTGTGGTCCTAGTGTGATTAGACTGACTAGTTTTCTGTGAGTATGGTTTCAGTGTGTCTGCCCTCTGATGCCCTCTCACAATACCTACCATCTTACTTGCATTTCTCTTACCTTGGGAGTGGTGTATCTCTTCACGGCTGCTCCAGCAAAGCATAGCTGCTGCTCCTTACTTTGGATGAGGGGTATCTCCTTACCGCCACCCTCCCTGACCTTCAACGTGGGATAGCTCCTCTAGGCCCTCCTGCGCCCACGCAGCCACTGCTTCTTAGGTTGCTCCTCCTGTCCACCGCCCCTGGCCTTGGGCGCGGGGTGGCTTCTCAGGGCCACCACCCCTGGCCTTGGGTGTGAGGTGGCTTCTCCCGGCTGCCCCTGCCCTGGGACGTGGGGTAGCTCCTCTCAGCCACCAAGGAGAGGTTATTTAATTGAAGGGTGATCAGAAACTTCTCCCCTCAAAGAAAACTTCCTTAAAATTAGAGTGAATAAGATGAGTGCTCAGCCTGTCTCCCCAGGGGATTGTGGAAAAACTTCCAGAGTGGACAGAGAGACACGATAAATTCCTAGATTTTGAATTCTTGGAGAAGATGTCCCTTTGCCTCAGGACTGCATAAAAAAATAGAGAACTGATCAGTTTCCTGAGTAGAGAAATGCCATCTGAGCTAGCACAGTTCATAAGTCTCGGAAAGTCTCCCAGAGGTTTGCAAAGCTTTTTAGACATTGCAAATTTAGACATTTGTCAAGTGTTTCAGACATTGGTCTTGAGAAAAATAGAGGAGTAGCGAAAGAAACTGATGCACCACTAAATTTTCCATAGCTCCTATTCTGGCAGTTAGGAGTGAGGAACAACATAGCAAAAAGCTTTCAATATCAAAAATCAGAGACATACTTTATATCACATATGTGGAATCAAAAAGAATACAGATGAATGTATATGCAAAACAAAACAGACTCACAGATATAGAAAACAAACTAGTGGTAACCAGTGAGGAGTTGGAAGAGGAGAGAGACAAATTAAGGATATGGGATTAACAGATGCAGACTACTGTGTATAAAATAGACAAGCAACAAGGATATACAGTAGAGCACAGGGATATATAGCCATTATCTTCTAATAACTTTTAATGGAGTACAATCTATAAAATACTGAATCACTATACTGTACACCTGGAACTAATTATATATTGTAAATCAACTATAGTTCAATTTAAAAAAAAGCACCAAAGGCATTGCCTGTTGTCAATGTAATGAATACCTGTGTAGAGAAAGAACCTCGAGGCAGCAGATGAATTATCCTTACTTTGTGCCCTGTCGATACCTGAGGACTGCACAATAGGTGCCAGGAGCAGTGGTGGGAGCCCTGATATGTCTAGAATTACATAGAATTGACCAAAATTTAGTTTCTGCTGTCGAATAGAGTTATGGCACAAAACAGAAATTAGGTTGAGTTATATAAAAATAATGAAGATTATATTTCTTACACACTTGCTTTTGTGGCTTGACATTTGAAACTAAGTAAAGATTTAGGAATCAATCAAGTTACTGCAAATAATTTGGCGGTACATTGAAGAAAGTACCTATGGAAATGAAGTCAGTCCCATAGGATTCTAGGACCTGCAATATACCAGAGCCTTACAAAGTATGAAATGTAATTTAGAAACTGGAGATTACACAAGAACTCGAAGGATAGGGTTATCCCCATGTGCCCTCAATAGCAATAATTCATTACTCTTATTTTGTGGTAACTCAGCTTCTCTCTGTGTTGCTCCTATGTCTAACAATCACCTCATATTTTTCTTTTCCTCTATTCTGCATCTTATATTACCTGTGTTTTCATCACTTCTACTTACTTACACTTTAAGAGATATAGGCTCAGCTTCTAATGAGTTCCCTTAACCTTTTCATCTTCTGCTCCCACTGTAAATTGACTGATTATTTATATGTTTCTGATTCATATTTCTAATAGAAGAATCTTATTGGCATAATTATCAAATTTATGCCTAAATGAACAGACTTCATGGTGCTGACCAGCCATGGCCCCATAGGTCAAACATAGCATAAATTTGTCAGTTAGATATTTTTCCTTAAGTAAGACTTTCATATCCAGATCATTACCATAGGATTTACTGTAATATTGGTATTTATAATGTGTTGCTTACTTGCTTGGGCAGTTACTAGCCTAGTATTTTGCAAGCTTATTTGACTATGCATTCCTGTGAGAAAGATATTTGAATATACATGCTGAAATGTAGAACTTAAAAGCATTAGAAATTTGAAATACAAAACTAAGCTATACTTAATTCCTTCAACTCTAAAATCACATTTTTCTAGAATAGATTCAACTCACTTTGGATACTATAGTGCTGGATGAAAAGCCAATCAAGCTCACTGATGTTAATAATAATAGTAACAGTAGTATTCAAAATAAGAATGGTAATAATAGTAGCAATAATAGTAAAGGATATAGTAGGAGTTATAGTAGTGGCAGTAGTAATAATAGGTGTACAAATGAGAGTAGTCACAGCAAATATTCAGGTACCATATTAAATATTCAGCATATAATTTCTATTTTAACCAGATGAGCACTGAAGAATTGATGCTTTTGAATTGTGGTGTTGGAAAAGACTCTTGAGAGTCCCTCGGACTGCAAGGAGATCCAACCAGTCAATCCTAAAGGAAATCAGCCCTGAAGATTCATTGGAAAGACTAATGCTGAAGCTGAAACTCCAGTACTTTGACCACCTGATGTGAAGAACTGACTCTTTGGAAAAGATCCTGATCCTGGGAAAGGCTGAAGGCCGGAGGAGAAGGGGACAACAGAGGATGAGATGGTTGGATGGCATCACAGACTCAATGGACATGAGTTTGAGTAAGCTCTGGGAGTTGGTGATGGACAGGGGAGCCTGGCATGCTGCAGTCCATGGGGTCACAAAAAGTTGGACATGACTGAGCAACTGAACTGAACTGAATGATTTGCTGATATAGGTATTAAGTATATGTCCATTTTATGAGTAAATAAATTAAGGCTTATAGGGACTGTGAGTTGCTTGTTTAGTCACTAAGTCGTGTCTGACTCTTTTGCAACCCCATGGACTGTAACCTGCCAGGCTTCTCTATCCATGGATTCTCCAGGCAAGAATATTGGAATGGGTTGCCATTTCGTTCTCCAGAGATCTTCCTGATGCAGGGATTGAACCCACATCTCCTGCATTGGCAGCTGGATTCTTTACCACTGAGCCACCAGTGAAAGGAGAGAAGAGTTTCTTAAAGTCAAAGGCTTCCCAAGATTCCAGCCCTGACCTAGATTTGTTCTCAGCCAGATGTGTTACAATCCCCATATTCTGTGTTATACATTGGTACTTGGAATTTTTGCCATTTATGGTAGGGAAAAAACATCCCAACCTTTATTTAATGATGTGTTTGTTAGTTGCTCAGTTGTATCCAACTCTTTTGTGACCCAATGGACTGTAGTCTGCCGGGTTCCTCTTCCCATGGGATTTCTCAGGCTAGCATACTGGAGTGGGTTGCCATTTCCTTCTCCAGAAGATCTTCCTGACCCAGGGATCAAACTGGGTGTTCTGCATTGCAGGCAGATTCTTTACCTTCTGAGCTTCAAGGGTTTCTAATAGTCAACAGGGCCTGGATATTAATTATTACTTCAAAGACTGAATTGGCCTGAATGTAAAAAGCAAATCTGGAAAATCCACAACTGGACTGGACAGGGAACACAGGATTTAGTATTTCTAGTGACTTTTCTTAATCATTTCTTAGCTTTTCACATATTTGACACTCTCCTCCCTTTAAAATAAAAATATCTTTCTAATTTCTCTGATTGTTATCTCATGGATACAAAACTAATTTCACTCAGTCACTATAGTAATAATGTTGTTGTATTAAGTTATAGCTATTTCAATCAATACTGTTATTACTATTAGTTTTCTTGTATTATATGGGTGAAAATAGCTATTCATTTGTCATACCAAGGGGAAAAAACATACTCTTTAAAATTCAACTGTATAGTTGCAAATGCTCATTTAAATTCTTATTGGTTTGGTTAAAATCACTTCCTCCTAAATGCCTTTTCTGATCATTTTTCACTTGTTGACTATGTTACTTGTTTCTTACTTAAAACCTCTGCTAGCAACTAGTACTCACTTATATATAATATCTATTATCACAAGGTTACCTATTTCTTTGCCCTAAGCTCTAAAGACAGAGATTGGTTTGTATTGTTCCTAGGATCTATCGTGCCTGGCTCAAGTAGGTATTCACTAGATTCAGTATTGTCCAGTGAAGGAGGAAAGTGTACAGGAATTCTTTGAGAAAAAAATGTCTCAACATGGAAGTGCAAAGAAAAGTGCTAAGTTGAAAACTTGGGAACCCATGAATAAGGCATCACTGACATCTTTGCTTTGAACCAGTTTGGATATAAATGCAACAGTCATCAGAGATTTATTTGAACATGTCAAATAAGTTAGAATAGAGGAAAAAAGTAAAAAGAGCACAGTTTAACATTTTTCCAAGCTCAGAATCAGAGAGATCTGAGCTAAAGTAATGGCAATGAGAGAAGGAAAAATGAATGACATCGACTGCTCATTCTAAGTACCTATTAACTTGACTTGGAGATCAAACATGTATAACAAGCTAGAAAAAGATGGAAGGTAACAAAAATTATGTTTATAGATTATATTTTGGGCAACTGGAATATCAATATGAGAAAGAGAAAAGTTACAAATATCCCGTTTTGAAAATGGAATGGGTTCATTTTAAAATATGTTCCCATTGAGCATATGGGTCTGGTTTCAGTGAATTGAGAGACTGTCAGTTCAGATTTCAATTACTGAAACCATAGAACAACGTTACACAGTGCTCAAGTATTCTCTTACCATAAAATATATTTAAATTAAACATCAACCACTTGTTTTCTGATAGTCTGAAATAGTCAAAGATTACTAGCATGTCAGGAGTTGTTTGAGAAAAGTGTCTGAACATGGACGTGCAAAGAAAAGTGCTAAGTTGAAACTTTGGGGACCCATGAATGGGGTATCACTGACATCTTTGCTTTGGACCAATTAGGACATAAATGCTATAGACACCAGAGGTTTATTTCAAATGTAGGGCCAGTTTCAAGAGCTGAAAAGACAGTGAAGGTTAAAAAAACCCCAACAGATTCTACTAGGGAAGTGACCACGTCCTCCATGTCTCTCTCCAGAAATGATACTTTTTGAAAGTGCAAGATGGAACTAGGTATATGGAGGCTGGACAATCTCCCTTTGAACTGAGAATACTCATGTAATTCTAGATAAATTAGGAAAAAAGTAAAGACCCCTAGAGATTCTGGTTATAATCTGACACATGGGTGTTCAAGACATTATCAATATGAAAATAAAATTAAAATGATAGTATTTCCACCCAAGTAGGTAAAGAAAAAAGGGTAACTTCTTTATGGCAAAGAAAGAAATTTAATGGTGAGCAGCATTTTTGCTTAAATACAAGTCAGCAAAAATAAATATATTTAATGGCAGCAATTATTTTCTATTTAATATAAAAATGTGTATTGAATGTACTGTAAAATTATATCGACTTTAACTGCCCAGTTTATAGACAAAGATAGATCATTAAGAAAATTGGTAGTGCTCTTTAGCCATTTAAAGTTTACTTTCTGGATATATTTATGAAATGGTAACACAAAAGTAGTTCTTTGTATAACTATAGGATTGTGAGGAATAAAAAGAGCAGAGTTCCCAGAGAGATTTCATTTGTTCAACAAGCATTTAATGATCTCCTAGCATGTGCCAGGCATAGCAAAATTACTGCTCATTCTCTGGTTGGCAAAGCAGAGGTGATTCATTTATTGTAGCTTCAATTCAGTTAAAGTGATTAGAAGTTTTCACATGTACTATCTTATTCCATCCTCTAATCAGCTGCATGAGGTAAGAAAGTATTACCCATGATTTATTTTCCAATATACTTAGGCAGATTAGTGAAAATTATGACTATTTTACAGAAAAGACAAGGCTAGAATTGGTTATTAAACTGAATGTGATATTTGTATGTGTGCTAAGTCACTTCAGTCATTTCCAACTCTGTGCAACCTGTCAGGCTCCTCTGTCTGTGAGATTTTCCAGGCAAGAATACTGGAGTGGGTTGCGCTTCCCTTTTCCAGGGGATATTCCTGATCCAGAGATGGAACCTGCATCTCTTATGACTCCTGCACTGGCAGGCAGGTTCTTGACCACTAGTGCTACCTGGCAAACCTGAATGTGATATTTACCAGAGGTTATTGTATGTTGCTAACATTGCAACCACACCTGCCTCCTGAGAAATTTGTATGCAGGTCAAGAAGCAACAGTTAGAACTGGACATGGAACAACAGACTGGTTCCAAATCAGGAAAGGAGTACATCAAGGCTGTATATTGTCACTCTGCTTATTTAACTTATATGCAGAGTACATCATGTGAAATGCTGGGCTGGGTGAAGCACAAGCTGGAATCAAGATTGCCAGGAGAAATATCAATAAACTCAGATAGGCAGATGACACCACCCTTATGGCAGAAAGTGAAGAAGAACTAAAGAGCCTCTTGATGAAAGTGAGGGAGGAGAGTGAAGAAGCTGGCATAAAACTCAACATTCAAAAAATTAAGATTATGGCATCCAGTCCCATCACTTCATGGCAAATAGATGAGGAAAAAATAGAAAAAAGTGAGAGACTTTATTTGGGCGGGGGAGAGCTCCAAAATCACTACAGATGGTGACTGCAGCCATGGAATTAAAAGATGCTTGCTCCTTGGAAGAAAAACAATGACCAACCTAGACAGAGTATTAAAAAGCGGAGACATTACTTGGCTGGCAAAGGTCTGTCTAGTCCAAGCTATGGTTTTTCCAGTCTTCATGTATGGATGTGAGAGTTGGACTGTGAAGAAACTGAGCACCGAAGAACTGAGCACTTTTGAACTGTGGTGTTGGAAAAGACTCTTGAGAGTCTCTTGAACTGCCAAGGAGATCAAACCAGTCCATCCTAAAAAAAAAATTAGTCCTGAATATTCATTGGAAGGACTGATGCTGAAGCTGAAACTCCAATACTTTGGCCACCTGATGCGAAGAACTGACTCATTTGAAAAGACAATAATGCTGGGAAAGATCGAAGGTGGGAGAAGGCGACAACAGAGGATGAGATGGTTGGGTGGCATTATCAACTGGAGAGACATGAATCTGAGAAAGCTCTGGGAGTCGGTGATGGACAGGGAAGCCTGGCATGCTGCAGTCCATGGGGTCACAAAGAGTTTGACACGACTGAGGGACTGAACTGAGGAACATTTCAAAGTGAGAGAATAGCCTCATTTCTCCAATTCTGTGTTTTTTTGCCCTTTCTGTTAAGTCTATTTTCGCTGCTTTTTTTTTTTTCTTTTTGTGAAAATGACTGCAAGAACCCTGGTTAGAAGTTTCTCTTCCTATTAGAAGTCATACCCTCTGGTAATTTCCAGTCTTACTTCTATGACAAAGCCCTGCATTCAGGAGCCCATATGTCTAGTCCATTGCATAATATAGGAGTGGGAGAGATGAAAAACTAGAGAAAAAGGCAAGATAGTGCATGGCATGAGCAAAAGGTACAAAAGAGAGGTATGTGAGAGACTCCAACTATTGAATAAAGCAGAAGGAAAGGTTGGGTACATATATTTTAATAAATAAATGCTTATGGAAAGCTCCAAAACCAATACTGGGCCAAGTCCTTAACTGCAAGTGCATTCATTGGAAACAAGTTGATATTTATTAATTGGAACATAAACACAAAATTATTATTACACTATTATCTTTTTAGTGAATAGCTTTTAAATCAAGTTTCTTTCACTTGAGAAATGATAGGAAAATGTCACTGAAAAGTCAAAGGATTATTTCTCTGGACTGACCAATGATGCAGTAAGGTTCATTATTAACTTTTACAGCATGTACAACAACAACTGATACATAGAAACCACTCAATAAACATTTGTTGAGTAAATGAATAGTGCTGACGTCAGCACACACAGACCTGATAGCTAGTACTAACTATATGGGGAGATTCAATTGAAAAGATAAACTTGGTATCTAAAAAGAAGTAGGAGATAATTATGTTAATCCTCTCAGCTGGATTTTCCACAAACAACCGGAATTAATTTTTTAATTTTAGTGACATATTTTAACTATGGTATCTTTTTCATATCATGTGATCAATAGTTATGGGTTCAACTGGAATGAAATTTAAATATAAGATGGTATCAATGCTTGCATATATAGAAATTTAACAAGTCTGATGCATTTTCGCTGGCTTTTAGAAATGGAAGTTTATGTGGAGATGCCTTCTTCAGTATGTCAGTTACTTTTCCTTTTTTAGAGGAGGATAAAGGAAAATGAGTAATAAAGGTCCACAACACCAGTTTTGGAGACTAACCCATACATTCTCACCTAGTTGTAACATGGCAGGAAAGGCTCCCCTCCCCTCCCCCAAGGCAAGAAAATGTACTACAGATGTGCTTACATGTTCTAGTAATAACAGTTGACTTTAACACAGGAAAAACATAGTCAATTTATTTTCACAACCATATAATCTATGTTGACGAGTCAGACAGTTTTCAAGAAATACTTGTTTTCCAAAAGCTTCTCTTGAAACAGTGGTAATGCAGACTAAATTCTTGGATGTCAAGCTGCCAGTTCTCTGGTTTTATGATGAGATCCATGACAATAAAAAGGAAAGACACTCTCTCTGTGGCATGGATGTTAATAGGAGTAAGCCAACATTCAAGTCCAATGGCCTTAAGAAAGAAAGCTTATTTTTTCTCCCTTTATTAAGCTAATTATCAGAGAAGAAATGATTCACAATGTTATCGATTATCACATTCACAACCCTTTAAATTAAAAGACAGCCAATTTGGAAATTAGGATAAAAGATTGGAGGGCACTAATTTTTTGTTAACGGTTTACCTTTAATCTGAAATATTTAAGAATCATTTTCAAAGATTTTCATTTAAAAAAGTTATTTAATGGGAATGTAAAATGCAAGATNATTATATATTATATATACAATTATTATATGGGTAATAAAATTACCCATGTATATGTGTATGGTTATGTCCTTACAGAAATATACATTTGTATATATAGAGAGATACAGATACAGATTTCTCTGTATAGATCCCTACAGAAATAAGTCTAATTCCTTGGGCATAAAAATTTTCAGTTGAAAACTTTTACATGAGATACTTTTCCTCTGTAATCATAACTCCTGAAGTGTTTATTTTGTTGCTTTAGGACTAGATGTTAATAAAAGGTGCTGGATTTACAAATAGGAAGTGTAAAAGGGGATCAGGAGACAAGAGGAGTTAGGTCAGCAACTAGGTTTCCCTGTCTCTCTCTCCCGATTGGATGATCATAGCCAAAACCCTTGCAGGTGGCCTTCTAACATCTCTGGTGACCACACCCCCAACCTGTGTTTTCATGCTTCATGTTGTGGCTAACCCCAGGAAACCTGTAGGCTCAATTTAGGTTTTCCTAAATTCATTCTACAGCTTTGTATTTAATAAATAAGGCTTTATGAAACTCCTTAAATTCCCCAATTTGGGTGTGCCCTCTTTTCCTGACAGAACCCTACCTGATACATAGGGGCCATATTAGCCCTTCTTTGGACTGAAAAAGCTAGACTATTTACTGTGTGCTTTTTCATAATAGGAAGATGTGTATAAGCTGATTTAACAAATACAGAATAAAGAGTAAAGGGAGCTTTTCAGTGAATAGGTTAGCTTCTCTCAGTACAACAGACATAACTGATGTTCCCTGAATGAAAGAAGAAACACAATTATTGAATGAAGGAAATAATGTGAGCTGTTAAAATTTACATATGAATTAAAATATCTCCTGTCAAAAGGAAATCCGAAAATACAGTTTCAATTATTTCTGAACAGTTAAAAATTCTGCAGATCTGAAGTGTGAGTGTTAAATTTACAGATGAACCAACACTTGCCCTTTAGTTGCCTGAAATTAAAAGGCGCTTGCCCCTTGGAAGAAAAGTTATGACCAACCCAGACAGCATATTAAAAAGCAGAGACATTACTTTGCCAACAAAGGTCTAACTAGTCAAAACTATGGTTTTTCCAGGAGTCATATATGGATGTGAGAGTTGGACTATAAACAAAGCTGAGCACTGAAGAATTGATGTTATTGGCCTGTGGTGTTGAAGAAGACTCGAGAGTCCCTTGGAATGCAAGGAGATCAAACCAGTAAATCCTAAAGGAGATCAGCCCTGAATATTCATTGCAAGGACTGATGCTGAAGCTGAAATTCCAATACTTTGGCCACCTGATGTGAAGAACTGAATCCTTGGAAAAGACCCTGATGCTGGGAAAGATTGAAGGCCAGAGGAAAAGGGGGCAACAGAGGATGAGATGATTGGATGGTGTCACCGATTCGATGGACATGAGTTTAACTAAGCTCCAGGAGTTGGTGATGGACAGGAAAGCCTGGCATTCTGCAGTCCTTGGCGTTGCAAAGAGTCAGACATGACTGAGTGACTGAACTGATTGAACCGAACCCTTCCGTGGTGTAGAGGTTTAATAAGTCCAAGTTCTTCAGTGCTTATAGGTGGTTAGTAAAGGTGACAGGTTCCAATTTTGGTGTTTGGAGGAAAATAATACTGAGATAGGTTTAGAGCAATGAATAAAGGGATTTCTGAGATTGAAATCGTGTTTAGAAGTTCTTGATAACAGGCTGGCAGTACCATATGGTTTGCTTCTGGTGTGGGACTTCCTGAGAATGATAATGTCTCTGAGGATAAGTCAGAATTTTAAAAGTTAAATTATTCTAGCTACTCTGGAATCACAAGTATTCTTAGAAAATGTGGTTTAAGTTGACACTTAAGGTATAAAATTTAGATGAAATAGGTTTGGGGGTGAGGGTTGGAGAAAGGTGATGTGTTTCAACTAGAGGAAAGATTATGCTCAGAGGCTAAGAGATAAGCAGCTTAGGGTAAAAAGTAGAAAATTGTTTCCTGTGGTTTAAGTTTGGAATGCTTCAGGGAAATGCACATTAAAATGTTACTAGAGAGGTAAACAAGACTAAATTTATGACTGGAAGAAAATATAAATTTTATTCTGCAAACAAGAAGTGAGAGTGATATAATCAGCATTTTAGAAAGATCAATACACTCAGTTTAGAGAATAAAACTGAAAGTAGAGTAAAAGCAGACAGAAGAGCTGAAAGTGCTTGTGATAATACTGTTGAGAGAAGATGCAATGGTATCTGACATTTTATAACTGAATAAAGCAAATATGAAAAGCTCTAAGAAATTATGAAGGTCACTAAGCTTTTCACTCTGTCTCTTTATAGATTCTCAACACACAAAACACTGACTTAGCAGGTGTATTTAGGAATTGTGGTCTACCAGCCAAAAGAAAAGAGAAAGCAAAAGTGAAGTCTCTCAGTCGTGTCTGACTCTTTGCAAACCCCTCAACTGTAGCCTACCAGGATCCTCCATCCATGGGATTTTCCAGGCAAGAATACTGGAGTGGGTTGCCATTTCCTTCTCCAGGAGATCTTCCCAACCCAGGGATTGAACCCAGGCCTCCTGCATTGTAGGCAGACGCTTTACCGTCTGAGCCACCAGGGAAGCCAAAAGAATATTCTTCCTAAGAATTCCTCCACAATTATCTCATTTAAAACAATAAACCTCTCACTAACAAATATTCAATTCTGAATGTCACAGTTAATTTTCTATCCATTTTTTTCTGGCAGCATATTGTGAGAAAGATTAATGTGGTATCTGGGGATAACTATTTTTCACCTTTAAAGGACAAAGTTAATATACATTTTACTCGTACCTACTTTTTTTAGGTGAGCTGTGTAGATAGGCAGATCACCAAATAACCAAAAGGAAATTTGCCTGCTTTGATCTCAACTTAATATTATTAGAGATTGGGGGTGTGGGGAGCACTGGAGTCTAGCAAGCTTCACTGGATCAGAACAAATTTCTAAACGTGTGAGAATATTATATAAGACTTGGGCTACTCCTATTACTTTAAAAGATAATCGGGCATCAGAGTTCCCAATTTCGTGTAAAACCACTTCAAAATAAATATGATTTATATTCTGATACATTATTGAGTACAGCATTCAATTCCAAGTTTAGATCTGCTATCTCTAAACTCTTTGGAAAGCCTATACTCTGGAACACCTGGATAAATGCTGATTTGCCCCAGGATCTACTGACTCAGAATATCTGGTTGAATTTCATGTATTTTCTAAGGTGTCATTTTGAGATTCATCTATGACATTGCCTGTAGCCATATTCCTTTCCTTTTTCCTATGGCCTGACAGGATTCCACTATAGAGACAAACCACAGCTTGTTTATCCATTTACCTGTTGACGGCTATTTGAACTGTTTTCAGTTTTTTGACTTGTATGAATAAGGTTTCTATGATTATTTGTGTACAATCTCTGTATGAACATACATTTTTCTTGAGGTTGGGAAAATACCTATGATTTGAGAACCACCACATAGTGTGACAGTGTAAGTACTGCATAATATTCTGCTAATTTGACCGGTTAACAGCTATCAATTATCTGAAACATTATAAGGGTACTTGTTTGTATGGCAAGACAAATAACACAATTCTAACATTTTTCTAAGAAAGTATTATTCCTCCACTAGGAACATCAATGCAACTTAGTAACAACCAATTACACCTAACTTTTATACATTGTTCTCTTGTACCTTTCAAATACCTGAAGCATGGCATGAGTAGTTCCCCCACCCTTTACTCCCTGGTAACCATAAATTTTTTTTCTACATCAGTAAATCTATTCCTAGTTGGATCAATAGATAAGTTCATTTGTATCCCTTTTTAGATTCTACAAATAAGCAGTATCATATTTGTCTTTGTCTGACTTACTTCACTCAGCATGACCATCTATTTTCTGAGTGCTAGGAAACATGTTTTNATAATTAGTTTACTTTTTACATATGATTTTGTTTTGTTTTCTCCTATATTGATCATGATTTCTCTTTCATTCAACATATCTCCTCTTTCTTCCTACTAAATAAGTTGACTTAAAAAAAACATGAATACAGTCTCCTCTGCCATTTCCTAAACTGCAATTTTAAGTACATTCTTGGAATACATTTAATTCTAATTTTACATGTTAATGAACAATATAAATCATCTATCCTCACATTTGAGTTGATAGGCTAATACTAATCAACAAAGTAGAATTGTGCAATATTTATTCTGAGGTTCAGTCAGTCAGTTCAGTCGCTCAATTGTGTCCAACTCTTTGCGACCCCATGAATCACAGCACGCCAGGCCTCCCTGTCCATCGCCAACTTCTGGAGTTCACTCAAACTGATGTCCATCGAGTCAGTGATGCCATCTATCCATCTCATCCTTTATTGCCCCCAATCCCTCCCAGCATCAGAGTCTTTTCCAATGAGTCAGTTCTTCGCATGAGGTGGCCAAAGTATTGGAGTTTCAGATTCAGCTTCAGTCCTTCCAATGAACACCCAAGACTGATCTCCTTTAGGATGGACTGGTTGGATCTCCTTGCAGTCGAAGGGACTCTCAAGAGTCTTCTCCAGTACCACAATTCAAAAGCATCAATTCTTTGGTGCTCAGCTTTCTTCACAGTCCAACTCTCACATCCATACATAACCACTGGAAAAACTATAGCCTTGCCTAGATGGACCTTTGTTGGCAAAGTAATATCTCTGCTTTTCAATACGCTATCTATGTTGGTCATAACTTTCCATCCAAGGAGTAAGCATCTTTTAATTTGATGGCTGCAATCACCATTTGCAGTGATTTGGGAGCCCCCCAAAAGTAAAGTCTAACACTGTTTCCACTGTTTCCCTATCTATATCCCATGAAGTGATGGGACCAGATGCCATGATCGTTTTCTGAATATTGAGCTTTAAGCCAACCTTTTCACTCTCCTCTTTACTTTCATCAAGAGGCTTTTTAGTTCCTCTTCACTTTCTGCCATAAGGGTGGTGTCATCTGCATATCTAAGGTTACTATTTCTCCCGGCAATCTTGATTCCAGCTTGTGCTTCTTGCAGCCCAGCATTTCTCATGATGTACTCTGCATATAAGTTAAATAAGCAGGGTGACAATATCCAGCCTTGACGTACTCCTTTTCCTATTTGGAACCAGTCTGTTGTTCCATGTCCAGTTCTAACTGTTGCCTCCTGACCTGCATATAGATTTCTCAAGAGGCAGGTCAGGTGGTCTGGTATTCCCCATCTCTTTCAGAATTTTCCACAGTTTATTGTGATCCACACAGTCAAAGGCTTTGGCATAGTCAATAGGCAGAAATAGATGTTTTCTGGAACTCTCTTGCTTTTTCCATGATCCAGTAGGTGTTGACAATTTGATCTCTGGTTCCTCTGCCTTTTCTAAAACCAGCTTGAACATCTGGAAGTTTATGGTTCACGTATTGCTGAAGCCTGGCTTGGAGAATCTTGAGCATTACTTTACTAGCATGTGAGATGAGTGCAAATGTGTGGTAGTTTGAGCATTGTTTAGCATTGCCTTTCTTTGGGATTGGAATGAAAACTGACTTTATGCTTTTCCAACATGCTTGGATTCTCAGGATATGTACAGTAAAATATATTTCTATGAAATGTAATCTCTGTCCTAGAGGATTTTAAAATCTATATGAGCAAACCAGATAATTGAAAAAGAACTTGCAAGCTTTTTTTTTTTTTTTTTTNTTTTTTTTTTTTTTTTTAACTGTCCATTGTATTGCAGCTATGTTTTTAGGAAGAAAGCTGTCAGTCACCTTTCAGAACTTAACCTGATAAAAGTAGAGCAATAATTTGAAGCAAATCTACTTATTTGTGAATGTATTTTTACCCTGGTAAGAGAATTTACCAGACAGGAAGAAAAAGACTGGTGCAATATCTTTTACTGCCTCCACTGAATTTAAAATTTGATCCTTAGAATTCTCCCAACTTTGATTCAAGCTTCCACAAACTTGCAAGCTCCTGGGACTTCAGTTTCAGTGTCTTCTAATGCTCTGTTACAGGAAGCCATCTTTCTCTTTTCCCCTAAGCATAGCTGAAACAGGTTGGTGTTAAAATAAGAACAACAAAATTTCAAAAATACAAAGCAAATATTCAGAAGTACCAGGAGAAAATAGAAGAATAAAATGTGCAAATGTAAAACAGTGTGAAATCATTCCAGACTAGTTGCTTCTAAAGAGAAGTTGTCTGTAGTGTTCTGCCTATATTAAGCATCTTCTTTCATGTTCTGTATATTTGGAGGAAAGATTTTAAAAAGGAAACTAGAAGCTTTAGAAGTACAAGATCAGGAAAGAATGTATGCTATGAAGGTTTAGTGAAGTGAAGTCGCTCAGCCATGTCCGACTCTTTGTGACCCCATAGACTGTAGCCTACCTACCAGGCTCCTCCCTCCATGGGATTCTCCAGGCAAGAGTACTGGAGTGGGTTGCCATTTCCTTCTCCAAGGGATCTTCCCTACCCAGGGATCGAACCCGGGTCTCCTGCATTCCAAGCAGACGCTTTAACCTTTGAGCCACCAGGGAAGCCCCAGGTTTGGGTCTTCGTTATATTAAATTGGGATCCAACAAATATTTTAAAGATAATAACAGTATTAAATTTTTGTTCAGGGAAAAAAAATCACTCTGGAAGCATATGTATCCTATGTAGTCTCAGACATTCCCACCCCCACATTTGGCCCCTACACTTCCAAACAAAAATTGTTCTTTACTTCCCATGCTCTAGGATGACCTTTAAGATAGAAAAGAACCCCAAAGACTCAATGTATTTAAAATTGGGCTTAAGACCTCTTATGTTGATCAACTTGTGTATTATTTCTCTTATACTTTATTTTCACCAGCATAATATTGGAGAGCCCATTTATACTTCTTTAATCTATTGTTTTTCTCTACCTCCCAGTACATTCAATCTTTATACCTCTTTAATCTATTGTCTTTCTCTATCTCCTTGCACATTCAATCTTTGTCAGTTTTCCAAGTCTATCTCCTCTATTTCACCTCAATACACATGCCCTCTCCAAGTCAACTAGACCGGCTTTATATCATATTCTTAACAGACTTCATTACAATTTTATGATGCCTTTCCACAAAATGTTTTACTCTAAATTCATTTCCCTTATTATGTTGTCATTCTTTGTTTCTAGAGTGATTTTTTCCCCTAAACAAAAATTTAGTGTGCTATCATGTCTTTAAAATCTTTGTTGTATTCCAATTTAATACTGAAAAGAGTTGAACCTTCATAGCATAGCATAGCATAGCATAGTGGAACGTTCCTGATCTTGTACTTCTCTAGCTTATAGTTTCATTTTTTAATCTTTTCTCCAACTATACGCTGGACTTCTGAATCTCTAAACACCATGTTTATTCTAACATACCTGTATCTCTTCAACATAGATCCCTNCTAGTAAGTCTGCCTGAAATCTTTCATTTACTACCCTTTTATTACTATCTACCATTTGGACTGAAAATCATCCCTTAAAAATCAACTAAACAAAGGTTTTATTTTAGAATCAGCCTCATCGAACAGGTTAATCACTTCTTCCATGCTTCACTAGCACTTTGAATAGACTTTATTATATAACTTTTCACAAAGTAAGGCTTGTGATTGAAAACCTCACTATGGCTGCTTTACAAAGAACAGATGAGAGGGGGAGAAAAACAGGACTAGATGTGGATAGTGCATTGGATCTACTGAACTGAGTAGATTAAAAAAAAAAGATGATGTTAGCTTGGACTAGGAAGTTAACAACGGGATGTGAGAAGAATGAATGAACCCAAGAAATATTTAGTAGATGAAATGAACATAACATTGTTATACATAGGTCTATGGGAAATGAAGGTGAGAGAATCGTTAGGAATAACAACCACATTAATGATGTGAATGATATAATAGCTGGGATGCAAACCATTGAGATAGATGCCACATAATGTGGAAACCATTTGGTTTGACATACTAAGTTTTAGGTGAATACAAATAATTCAAACTTTTAAAACAGGTTTGGTAAGCAAAAGGATATTCCTTCAGAAATATTAATAATATAAACAAAAATTTGCCTAAATTCACTATATATAACCACAGTTCATTACCTAGAAACTTCAACCACTATACACATATTTGTTCACAATTCATTTTTAATGGGTGTTTAGTTCTCATGTTATGAAACTAATACTTACATATGCCATTTAAGTATTTTAATATTTAAATATTAGTTTGGGATTTATGAAGATATGTACATAGCTTCCTGAAGAAGAAAATGGCAGACCCACTCTAGTATTCTTGCCTGCAGAATTTCATGGACAGAGGAGCCTGATGGGCTACAGTCTATGGGGTCACAAAGAGTTGGACATAACTGAGTAACTAATACACACACACACACAATACACACACACACAGACACACACACATATTTTATTAAAAATCTTAAACTATAATAAATGTAGTAATAAAAAATATGTATAGTAAGATAAAAAAGAAGGCAATGGCACCCCACTCCAGTACTATTGCCTGGAAAATCCCATGGATGGAGGAGCCTGGTAGGCTGCAATCCATGTTAAGGGTTGGACACAACTGAGCGACTTCCCTTTCACTTTTCACTTTCATGCATTGGAGAAGGAAATGGCAAACCACTCCAGTGTTCTTGCCTGGAGAATCCCAGGAATGGGAGAGCCTGGTGGGCTGCCGTCTATGGGAGTCTCACAGAGTTGGATACGACTGAAGTGACTTAGCAGCTTAGCAAGCAAGATAAAAAAAAAGATTCCCTATCTTTTAACAAAACATTTTAGTTGATAACATTATTGAAATATCCTACAAATGAATTAACATATTCCCTCAATTAAGGCTAAAGGAAGAAATAAAAGAGCTATGTTTTTTTTTCTGAGATTAAATTTAGTTGTAACTCATATTAGCATCTACTCCAAAGAAGAATGCATCAGAGAGAGAGAAAAACAGCTTCTGACATCCAGGAGCTGGCCTAGTACATTCAGCATGGATGTGGTGTAGCTACAAGCTAATCACACAGACCACAGCCTTCTCTAACTCAATGAAACTAAGCCATGCTGTGTGCAGTCACCCAAGATGGGCGGGTCATGGTGGAGAGGTCTGACAGAATGTGGTCCACTGGAGAAGGGAATGGCAAACCACTTCGCTATTCTTGCCTTGAGAACCCCATGAACAGTATGAAAAGGCAAAATGATAGGATACTGAGAGAGGAACTCTCCAAGTCAGTAGGTGCCCAATATGCTACTGGAGATCAGTGGAGAAATAACTCCAGAAAGAGTGAAGGGATGGAGCCAAAGCAAAAACAACACCCAGCTGTGGATGTGACTGGTAATAGAAGCAAGGTCTGATGCTGTAAAGAGCAATATAACGTAGGAACCTGGAATGTCAGGTACATGAATCAAGGCAAATTGGAAGTGGTCAAACAAGAGATGGCAAGAGTGAATGTTGACATTCTAGGAATCAGCAAACTAAAATGGACTGGAATGGGTGAATTTAACTCAGATGACCATTATATCTACTACTGCGGGCAGGAATCCCTCAGAAGAAATGGAGTAGCCATCATGGTCAACAAAAGGATCTGAAATGCAGTACTTGGATGCAATCTTAAAAATGACAGAATGATTTCTGTTCATCTCCAAGGCAAACCATTCAATATCACAGTTATCCAAGTCTATGCGCCAACCGGTAATGCTGAAGAAGCTGAAGTTGAACGGTTTTATGAAGACCTACAAGACCTTGTAGAACTAACACCCAAAAAAGATGTCCTTTTCATCATAGTGGACTGGAATGCAAAAGGAGGAAGTCAAGAAACACATGGAGTAACAGACAAATTTGGCCTTGGAATGCAGAATGAAGCAGGACAAAGGCTAATAGAGTTTTGTCAAAGGAACGCACTGGTCATAGCAAACACCCTCTTCCAAAAACACAAGAGAAGATGCTACATATGGACATCAACAGATGGTCAACACCAAGATCAGACTGATTATATTCTTTGCAGCCAATGATGGAGAAGCTCTATACAGTCAGCAAAAACGAGACTGGGAGCTGACTGTGGCTCTGATCATGAACTCCTTATTGCCAAATGCAGAGTTAAATTGAAGAAAGTAGGGAAAACCACTAGACCATTCAGATATGACCTAAATAATATCCCCTATGATTATACAGTGGAAGTGAGAAATAGATTTATGGGACTAGATCTGATGATAGATTGCCAGATGAACTATGGACGGAGGTTTGTGACATTGTACAGGAGACGGGGGTCAAGACCATCCCCATGGAAAAGAAATGTAAAAAAGCAAAATGGCTATCTAGGGAGGCCTTACAAATACCTGTGAAAAGAAGAGAAGTGAAAAGCAAAGGGGAAAAAGAAAGATATAAGCATCTGAATGCAGAGTTCCAAAGAATAGCAAGAGAGATAAAAAAGCATTCCACAGCAATCAAAGCAAAGAAATAGAGGAAAACAACAGAATGAGAAAGACCAGAGATCTCTTCAAGAAATTAGAGATACCAAGGAAACATTTCATGCAAAGATGGGCTCGATAAAGGACAGAAATGTTATGGACCTAACAGAAGCAGAAGATATTAAGAAGAGGTGGCAAGAATACACAGAAGAACTGCCCAAAAATCTTCACCAAGATAATCACGATGGTGTGATCACTCACCTAGAGCCAGACATCCTGGAATGTGAAGTCAAGTGGGCCTTAGAAAGCATCACTATGAACAAAGCTAGTGGAGGTGATGGAATTCCAGTTGAGTTATTTCAAATCCTGAAAGATGATGCTGTGAAAGTGCTGTACTCAGTATGCCAGCAAATTTGGAAAACTCAGCAGTGGCCACAGAACTGGAAAAGGTCAGTTTTCATTCCAATCCCAAAGAAAGGCAATGCCAAAGAATGCTCAAAATACCGCACAATTGCACTCATCTCACACAATAGTAGAGTAATGCTCAAAATTCTCCAAGCCAGGCTTCAGCAATAAGTGAACTGAGAACTTCCAGATGTTCAAGCTGGTTTTAGAAAAGGCAAAGGAACCAGAGATCAACATCCGCTGGATCATGGAAAAAGCAAGAATTCCAGAAAAACATCTATTCCTATTTATTGACTATGCCAAAGCCTTTGACTGTGTGGATCACAATAAACAGAAATTCTGAAAGAGATGGGAATATCAGACCACCTGACCTGCCTCTTGAGAAACCTGTATGCAGGTCAGGAAGCAACAGTTAGAGCTGGACATGGAACAAAAGACTGATTCCAAATAGGAAAAATAGTACACCAAGGCTGCATAATGTCACCCTGCTTATTTAACTTATATGCAGAGTACATCATGAGAAACGCTGCACTGGAAGAAGCACAAGCTGGAATCAAGTTTGCCAGGAGAAATATCAATAACCTCAGATATGCAGATGACACCACCCTTATGGCAGAAAGTGAAGAGGAACTAAAAAGCCTCTTGATGAAAGTGAAAGAGGAGAGTGAAAAAGTTG
>SJYQ01004566.1:5317-15346 GCA_006410935.1 Redunca redunca | reverse complement strand
ATATTATGGCTATTATAAATTTTCTTATGAGATAATGTTATCATAAGTGATCATGTAAAATATAGCTAAATTATGATGATGATGAATTTAAATCTCATTACTATTCATTCCTCAAGTATTTATTGAGCATCCATTACATGCTAGGCATGACCCTAGGCATTGGATATATAATTTTTCTTTTTTACAAAAAACATACAAACTCATTACTCTCATATTACAAGGATAGCAATGAATAAATTAAAAATGAACAAGAAAAATGAAACAAGATAATGAAAATTGTTTTGCTGAAAAGGAAAATGGTTGATATGACCAGAAGTAACTGGGAGCCATGTTGGGAGAGGTAATAAAGAAAATAAGGAAGTAAAATTTAATCTGAGACCTGAATGACAATAAGGAGTTCATTCTGCAGTAATAAGAAGGGAGTCCCAAGAAAAGCAGACATTTAATGCTGACGCAAAGTTTTGGAAAGTGCTTCGAGTATCCCAGAAACATAAATACTCAATTGGCTTAAAATTAGATACATTAGAACAAGTAAACTCAAAATCTCAAAGACAAAATGACTATACAGATATTTCATGTCATGAAATAGTTTCCAGAGTTCCTGATAACTGAATATTTGCTATTAGTTAATGAAACACATGGAATCTAAGCTGGCTAGTATAAGTTGCTCATTTTGAATCTCTCCTTTTTTTTGTCTCACTTTTTACTAATGTTTATTTCTAGTTTCTCTTTCCCACATCCTACTTCATAATTCGCTGGCATTTGTAAATCAAATGATAAAAAATCAAATTACAAAAAAATCATTTGTAAATCAAATTATAATTTTATTTGTAAGTCAAATGATTAAAGATATACTTGAGTTTGAGCAAACTCTGGGAGATAGTGAAAGACAGGGAAGCCTGGTGTGCTGTAGTCTACAGGGTCACAAATGTTGGACAAAACTTAGGCACTGAACAACAGCAACAAAAGCATACTTACCCTTACTTGTTCCTCAAATTTAATTCTTAAAAAGACTTTAAAATAATTCTCTTTTGCTCATAACAAAGAACACAAAATTTCAACTACTTATTTTATTATAATTTGCATTTGCCATTCTGTGATTGTCCTATCCTTAGCACATTTTCTGAATTTTTCTCTGTATTAAAAATTGTCAGGGATTTGTATGATAACATTTTAAAAAATCTATCTAAAATTACTTTCAATAGCACCACCTATATATACATATATATAGTTATATAATATAAACTATATTGCTTACAACTGCTCTTGCCAGGTGCATAATTCTAATCGATCACATTCATCTCTCTCTTTTTTAAACTAGATTCACAATAAAAACAGAAGCAATATCATTTGCTTCTAATTAGGTAAGGATCACAAAGATGTGAAAGATTTGTTTCTGCAAATATTAAGCAACAGCTTTAAGGAAAATAATATCAAACTTTAGAAAAGTTTATACTATCAATAAAAGTTAACTTAAAACTAATCAATGTTCTAAACATAAGAGCAAAATTTATAAAGTACTTAGGAGAAAACACATAGGTAAACCTTCATGACCTTGCATTTTGCAATGGTCTCTTAGGTATAATACTAAGAGCAAAGTAACAAAAGAAAAAATAAATAAATTAGACTTCATAAAAATGAAAAGTTTGGTACACCAAAGGATACTATCAAGAAACTGTAACTGCAACCCACAGAAAGAGAAATATTTGCAAACCATATATCTGAAAAGGGTCTAGTATCCAGAATATATGGAGAACTCTTATACCTCAAAAATAAGACAAATGAGTCAATTTTAAAATGGCCAAAGAATTTGAATAGGTATTTCTTCAAAGAATGTAGACAAATCACTAGCAGACACATGAAAAATGCCCAATATTATTAGTAATTAGGGAAATGCAGATCGATACCACAATGAAATACAGTTCACTAGGATGTTAATGAAAGTGAAATCACTCAGTTAAGTCCAGCTCTTTGTGACCCTGTGGACTGCAACCTATCAGGCTCCTCTGTCCATGGGATTTTCTAGGCAAGAATACTTAAGTGGGTTGCCATTTCCTTCTCCAGGTGATCCTCCTGACCCAGGGATCGAACCCGGGTCTCCCGCATTGCAGGTAGACGCTTTACCATCTGAGCCACCAGGGAAACCATGTAAAATGTGGTTAAATGAAGGGAAAAGGTTAAATGAAGGACGACCATATAATCCAAGAATTTCATTCCTGAATGCATGCTCAAAAAACTGAAACAGGCGTCTGAACAAAACTTGTACACAGACGTGTATAGCAGCACTGTTCACGATAGCCCGAACACAGGAATAATCCAAATATCCATCAGCTGCTGAATGGACATATTTAAACATAACAAATTCAAACATACAATGGAATATTATTCAGCCACATAGTCAATAATATGTAGATGTGTAGTATGATAAGGATAACCTTGAAAACACTGTATTATATTTAAGAAGCCAGATACAAAATCTCACGTATTGTATGATTCCATATATATAAAATATCCAGAAGGTGAACCAAAGTTGTTGCCTGGGACAGGGGTAGGAGGATTAGGGAGTGACTGTTTAGTGGGTGCAGTTTCCTTTTAGTCTGATGGTTCTGTGACATTGTGAGTATACTAAATGTCACTGAATTGTATATCTACAATGGTTTAAATCATTTTAAGTCTATTTTACCACAATAATAAAAAATGATTAGCATAGCTTGCTTTATAAATGAATTTATTGATGATTTTTATCATTAATAACATCTGATATTGATAAGGCCTGAACTGCTAATGCACAATTGTTACAAATTTGCATAATATTAATTAAATCATTCTTAGATAATAGACTGGCATTTATAATAATGACATTAGTTTTGATAAAAACAATTTTAGGTATTCATTTAGTTATCAGGTTACCAGCATACTTTATTCTTCTTCTTCTTTTCTTTTTTGGCCTTTTTTTGTTTCCTTAATAAGGGATAGTCTCAAATAGTGGATTAACTGCATAGTAAAGCCCTTCATCAAGATGTTTTAATGGATATAGCAAAGAGGGGTCAACTGATAATCTATACAGTCATATGTGAGATATATAACAAATATAACATACTAAATGCATCATTTTCTAAAAGCAACAGAAGATAAATGAGAAGACTAGAAGAGTTTATCATCTGTCAGCCCAGGTAAAATCTGTCAGTACTGTCATGTAAACTAAGAGCTTTAAACATAAACTTCCTTTTTCTCTAAAGAAATGTGGCAGCAGATATCACCTCTTCATTTTAAACCTTAACTTAGATTTTGTACCTCTATAGTGTTAGCATGGATAATATAAAAATAACTTATACAATTAGTTACATTCCAGAAAATTGACAGACAAAAAGAAAAAAGGATAAACTTGAATGCTTGCACAGCTCAACAGAGCAATTTTAGTTGTGTGTATATTGGGGTGATTGGATGATGAGCAGAGGAAATAATGGTTTTAACAAACTGTGGTTATATTTGCTACAACAATCCAGGCCCCCCCCAAAAAAATCCAAAAAATAAAACAGAAGTTAGAATTTGAACTGGAGAGTAAATAGAACATAAAATATAGATTTGGGAAACATATTATGCTTAACATCAATAAACTTACCTTTGTTTATAGAGATAAAATCCAAATCCTGCAAATATAAGTGCAAAAAAAGGCACCAGAATAGCAATGGCCACGGAACTACTATTTGTACCATGAGGTTGATTTGAAGAATTTGAGCCTTCTGACATATTCAGTCCTATAAAAGAAAAAAATAACATACAAATATAAAATTAGGTCTCTTTTATCAACTTGATATTTTTATAAACCAATTAATTTATTCCTTGCTCAATATATTTATCTACTTGGAAATACAAAAATAATTCACAAAACTCCTTTATTTCCACACAATTTTACACCATGCCTACTATGTATATTTTTCCAGGAAAGGATACAGAATGAAAAATAAGCTGAGTCTCTGAACTTTAGTTAATAACAATGGTAGGAAGAATACAGAGCCACAAAATAAGTGTATATATGAAGCATGAATTAATGATAGGCATATCTGTATGCCAGAGAAGGCGATGGCACCCCACTCCAGTACTCTTGCCTGGAAAATCCCATGGACAGAGGAACCTGGTAGGCTGCGGTCCATGGGGTTGCGAAGAGTCGGACACGACTGAGCGATTTCCCTTTCACTTTTCACTTTCATGCATTGGAGAAGGAAATGGCAACCCACTCCAGTTTTCTTGCCTGGAGAATCCCAGGGACAGGGGAGCCTGGTGGGCTGCCGTCTATGGGGTCACACAGAGTCGGACACGACTGAAGTCTGACACATATCTGTATGGAAAGGATATGTGGTAGGAATAGGAGGCTAACATGATAAACTATTTGAAAAGGCATAAATATTCTAAAGAGGTCAAACTTTCCACTCACCTACAGTGAGGAATAACTGAAGATGTGTAGGGGAAAAAACAGCTAAGTGATAAAATACAAGATTTTAAGCAGTGACCAAGGTGAGATGGACTTGAGAGAGTCTGGTCTGAAAGCAGGAGTAGTTTAAAGACATCCCAGATAAAAATGGAAATTAACATGGGAACTATAGCACAAAAAGATAGATTTATGGGAACATTTTGTGTTTCAAATGAACAGAAGTTATTTGTGTGGATGAAGGATGAAGGGTGTAAGAAGGCATAGGATTTAGGAGTGTTCTCCTTGGGACTGAGTAAATGGTTATGACATTAGCATAGCAAAAAGATGAGAAAAATGAGATTTGTAAATGTGTTGGCACAGGGACTATGGAAGAGAAATAAATAGCAAACTCTTTTTTCAGAAAGAAATAGTTTCTTTTTCTTTTTAATAGGTTCTGTTTTAGACATGCAGTGCTTGAGATGATCTGGGGAATATAATGTGAAAAAATCTTGTATTCAATTATACGACTGTGAAAATGTACTATATTAGTGAATGTCTTCTACTGATTTTAAAACTAACAATTGTGGCAAGACATCATCTGAAATGACATCTCCTTATTATTGTTCTTTTGGGGAAAGCTGATTTACTTTTTTAATAAATATTCAGCTATATCAAATGTTCAATTGAGTCATGCTTTATTAACTATGCCAAAGCCTTTGACTGTGTGGATCACAGCAAATTGTGGAAAATTCTTCTAGAGATGGGAATACCAGACCACCTGACTTGCCTCCTGAGAAATATGTATGCAGGTCAAGAAGCAACAGTTAGAACTGGACATGGAACAACAGACTGGTTTCAAATCAGGAAAGGAGTACGTCAAGGCTGCATATTGTCACCCTGCTTATTTAAATGATATGCATAGCACATCATGCATAATGCTGGGCTGGATGAAGCACAAGCTGGAATCAAGATTTCTGGGAGAAATATCAATAACCTCAGATATGCAGATAACACCTTATTGCAGAAAGCAAAGAAGAACTAAAGAGCCTCTTGATAAAATTGAAAGAGGAGAATGAAAAAGTTGGCTTAAAACTCAACATTCAGAAAATGAAGATTATGGCATCCAGTACTATCACCTCATGGCAAATAGATGGAGAAACAATGGAAACAGTGAGAGACTTTATTTTTGGGGCGTGGGGGCTCCAAAATCACTGCAGATGGTGACTGCAGCCTTGAAATTAAGACACTTGCTCCTTGGAAGAAAAGTTATGACAAACCTAGACAGTATATTAAAAAGCAGAGACATTACTTTGGTCCATCTAGTCAAAGTTATGGTTTTTCCAGTAGTCATGTATGGATGTGAGAGTTGAACTATAAAGAAAGCTGAGTGCTGAAGAATTGATGCTTTTGAACTATGGTGTTGGAGAAGACCCTTGAGAGTCCCTTTGGTCTGTAAGGAGATCAATCCAAAAAGAATCCAGTCTGAATATTCATTGGAAGGACTGATGCTTAAGTTGAAACTCTAATACTTCTTCCACTTGATGAGAAGAAATGACTCCTTGGAAAACATCCTGATACTGGGAAAGATTGAAGGCGGGAGCAGAAGGGGACAACAGAGGATGAGATGGTTGGATGGTATCACCAACTCATTGGATGTGAATTTGAGTAAACTCCAGGAGCTAGTTATGGACAGGGAAGCCTGGTGCTGCAGTCCATGGGGTCTCAAAACAGCGGACATGACTGAGAGACTGAACTGAACTGAAATCATACCCTAGTCAAGGTTAAAAATATTAGTATCATTTTATATTTTAATTTTCCAGGGACTCAGAAAACTTACATAAAAGTTCAAAGCAATGCAATTTTAAAGATAAACATCAAGGAGTAGTTTTTAGAACATGGATTTACTCTTTATGCATTACTACCACAATATAATACTGAGAGACAGTATACATTAGGAAAATTATACACCAAAAGGTATGTTAATAAATACATTCAAACAAGACTATTAAATATTTAGACATGTTTGAGAAGAGTTGGAAATAAAAGTGACAAAACCCTGTACCTCCCACCACAGAAAATTTACATATCTGAATAGCATAAAGCCCCCAGAATGGCTCATTCCTCAAAGTAATTTTCCCTTTCCAGATTCTATGAGTTTCTCAAAGTGCCACTACATTTGTTTGTTTGTTTGTTTGTTTTTTGGTTGGGGAGGCAGTAAGAAATTTGCAAAGATATTCAAATAGAAGAGAAGTAATACAATTCTCATAAGATAAAATTATCCACAGTTTAAAATTTTATTTCAAAACTTTATCACTTTTTCTCCGTTTTACTTGCTTGAGGGAAAGGCAGTTTGTCATGGTTATTAGAAATATGATGAAAAACCAAACACTGTATGGAGATGGAACACAGGGAACCAACATTTTAAAGAATGTAATTATTTAAAAGGCTATCAAGTGTATCAATGTATAGTCCTGACAATGCAAAATTCAAAATGCAGTAAGTGTGCCTAATGTACAGAATCCACTGTATTTTCTTATGATATCTTCAGTAATAAAGAAAGTACATGAAAATGAAAATGACTACATTACCTAGTCTTTGTAGTCCAAATTGCCCATAATCTTTACCCTGAATAAATCCTTGAAATACATAAGTAGCTCCATCAGGCTCAGCGGAAACCTAAAAATATTTATAAGTTTGATTAAACCTAAAAGCTGGCCACAGATATATTTTCCCAGTCTTAGAAAATATTCAGGCTTAGTATAAAATGAATATTATGCACAATTCCTTCCTCCATATCTTCTTCTGTGTAAAACAGAACATCATGCAAATTTACCATCATTAAAAATAAAATGAAAAATTTCACCTTTAATTAGGATACTGGAAATAAGGGGGATTAATTATTAATATAATGATACAGATTTATAGATTTCTTTTAGGTGAAGAAACTGATTGTCAAGAAAAAGACCAAGGATATGATAAAACAGAGTGAGGCCAAGTAGTCAATTAAAAATTAAAATATAATAATACTGTACTTTGTAGATGTGATTACTGTTCAGCATACAGACACAATTCTTTCCCTTCCTATTAAACTTCATGAAATGTGTATTCGTTCTTCCTCAGTGAGTTGGATTTAGTCCTGTGACTTGCTTTGGCCAATAGAATGTGGGTGGAATTGACAATAGGTCAGTTCCAAGCCTAGGCCTTAAGAGGTACGTTTCCCATTATAAGTGAAAGAAACCATATAATCCATCATCACAAAAGACCAGGGATTGTATGATTCATAAATATGAAAGCCTAGAACAGTGAAATCTAGAGACAGAAAATAAGAGTTGTGGTTGCTTGGATTTGGGGGAGAAAGGAGGGGTGGATGGGTTTGGGCGATAGGTAAAGGATATGGTTTCTTTTTGAGGTGATGGAAATATTCTAAAATCAACTGTGGTGATGGTTACACATCTGTAAATATAGTAAGAACTACTGAACCGTACACTTTACATGAGTAGGGTACATGAATTATATCTCAATAGGGCTTTTAAAATAAGGGGGACATATTTCCACTTTGCCCCTCAGAGTTTCAGGCCTTTGGCAAGAGAAGGACATGTTCCTGACTGCTGCTATCCCTCCAGCCTGGACCTGATATGAGACACTTGGAGCAAACCTAAACTTGATACCACAACTTCAAATGGAGCCCCCCAAGCTAACCTCAGACGCATGAGAAAGAACTTATTACATGCTGAGCCTGAGATTTTGTGACTGCCTAATGCTGCAAATGCTATTAACTGTACCTTGCATGTAAAATTCTATATGTAAAAAATAGGTCACATGCACAGTGTCATTTGATCTCACTAATAAAATGTGAGTTGATACATTTCAGTGTTGCTGATAACTAGTCATATGAATTTACCCCAGTTTGTCCTGATTATTTGCAATGTTACCTAAGTCATGTATGTTATTGTGAAAGCTGCAATAAACCTTGCATCCTCACCCTAAAAAGCAAAATATTATACCAAATCACTCATGTAAGTCTGACACTTCACAAGTGATTTATTCCTTATTATCAGACATACCCTGGGCAAGGTCATTTTTAGACACAAATGCTTCTAAAAAGAAGACCTCAAACTCTAATAGTTAAATGAATGAATTCATTTTATTTGTTTCCTAAATGAAGATGAGTTAGACTTCAACTCCATGAAAAATAGCATAGAAAGGGAAACAGGATGTACTTTTTTTTCCCCCTCAGAAACCAAACTTACTCTTCATATTTAGACAATTTTATAAAGTTGGCTATGAAGAAGTTATGTGAGCTGCTTCTTCTGAATAGTTACCATAAACTCACTTTGTTCTATTCAATCACTTAAGTGAATGGAATTTCTAAACTGGCAGTTGGAAACTACAAATCTTATACTTACACACTGCCCAGAAGTCTTTGATAAAATGAGCATGGGAACTCCGACTATATGCTCTGAAGTAACAAAACTTTTACAAAGAAAACCTTCTAGGTAAGAAGAGAGTAGGTCACAGGCTTCAGTAGTTTAGACATACTAGATTACTAAGTATTTATATTGAATCATTTATTTTTTCAAAATAAATTAGTCATAATAGTGTTGCTATTTTACGTGTGCGCATTTAAGTAGCTCAATTTAGAAAATTACATTTTTCTGGAATTTTAATGACAAACCATAGCACAAATGTGTTCTTAAGTTTAGCAGCAGACTTTTAAAGAAATATACTTACAAAGCCATCCATGGCCCAATTTTCATCCTTCATTTTCTTCACAGTAGCTTGAGCTGGTACTTTAATAAGATAGATGTGTAACATTAGGCGAGCTTCTTGGCTTTTATATACTCCTGTAAAATATAAGGATGTTTAGTCTACTAATTATGCAAATAGTTATGTTTCACTTTATTATCTATAGCTTCTTAAATATATCATAAATACATGTGATAGGAAAAGAAAAAAAAGCAACAAATCAAGTCCAGTTTCATGCTTTTTCACAAATCCTGCAATACATAGCAATCTCTCAGCTGAAATTCTCAACTTAACTCTTACTGTGGGGTTTAACTTACATATGCTATTAAAATAAAATATTATTGTTATTAATAACATCATTCCATGATTGTTATAAAAATGATTTATTTCATCAGTCAGATTTAAAATATTCAAGGGTATGAATCAAATGTTGAAACTCTTGACATTTTCCTTAATAATTAATTACATGCCCACTCTTAGAAAAAGAGTATTTGAGGTGCTACTGGAACCACAAAGATGAATATGTGGTTCCTATAGAAAAATGTGATGCTTACAATAATTTCTGATGAAATAGGAGATATAATGACAGAGATAGAGAATATGATGAATTAAAGGCCAAAGAAAGAAGGATCTTTCACACCAGAGTGATCAGGAAATGCTTATTAAGAAAAAGTGTTTGAGCTGGATCACAAAAATCAAGTAGAATTTTTAGTTCAAGAAAGTAAATACAGAATGTGGCATAAAGAAGAGAAGCAAATGTATTCATTTTATTTTATTTTTTCCTGAATAGGAGTCCTCTGAAAGTAGAAATAAGCTGGAATATAAATGTGTTTTGGGGAACTGTAGAAACTCATATTCTAAGTAAAAACTTT
>SJYQ01004565.1:248018-275645 GCA_006410935.1 Redunca redunca | reverse complement strand
AATAAAGAACAGAAATGGTATGGACCTAACAGAAGCAGAAGATTAAGAAGAGGTGGCAAGAATACATAGAAGAACTGTAAAAAAAGGTTTTTATGACCTGGATAATCACGATGGTGTGATCAATCATATATAGCCAGGCATCCTGGAATGTGAAGTCAAGGGGGCCTTAGAAAGCATCACAATGAACAAAGCTAGTGCAGGTGATGGAATTCCAGTTGAGCTGTTTCAAATCCTGAATAATGAAGCTGTGAAAGTGCTGCACTCAATATGCCAGTAAATTTGGAAAACTCAGTAGTGGCCACAGGACTGGAAAAGGTCAGTTTTCATTCCAATCCCAAAGAAAGGCAATACCAAAGAATGGTCAAACTACCGCACATTTGCACTCATCTCACATGCTAGTAAAGTAATGCTCAAAATTCTCCAAGCCAGGCTTCAGCAATACATGAACCGTGAACTCCCTGATGTTCAAGCTGGTTTTAGAAAAGGCATAGGAACCAGAGATCAAATTGCCAACATCTGCTGGATCATGGAAAAAGCAAGAGAGTTCCAGAAAACATCTATTTCTGCTTTATTGACTATGCCAAAGCCTTTGACTGTGTGGATCACAATAAACTGTGGAAAATTCTGAGAGAGATGGGAATACCAGACCACCTAACCTGCCTCTTGAGAAATCTAAGGCAGGTTAGTAAGCAACAGTTAGAACTGGACATGGAAAAACAGACTGGTTCCAAATAGGAAAAGGAGTACATCAAGTCTGTATATTATCACCCTGCTTATTTAACTTCTATGCAGAGTACATCATGAGAAATGCTGGCCTGGAAAAAACACAAGCTGGAATCAAGATTGCTGGGAGAAATATCAAGAACCTCACATACGCAGATGACACCACCCTTATGGCAGAAAGTGAAGAGGAACTAAAAAGCCTCTTGATGAAGGTGAAAGAGAAGAGTGAAAAAGTTGGCTTAAAGCTCAACATTCAGAAAACGAAGACCATGGCATCNGGTCCCATCACTTCATGGGAAATAGATGGGGAAACAGTGGAAACAGTGTCAGACTTTATTTTTGGGGGCTCCAAAATCACTGCAGATGGTGACTGCAGCCATGAAATTAAAAGACGCTTACTCCTTGGAAGAAAAGCTATGACCAACCTAGATAGTATATTCGAAAGCAGAGACATTTCTTTGCCGACTAATGTCCATCTAGTCAAGGCTATGGTTTTTCCAGTAGTCATGTATGGATGTGAGAGTTGGACTGTGAAGAAGGCTGAGCGCCGAAGAATTGATGCGTTTGAACTGTGGTGTTGGAGAAGACTCTTGAGAGTCCCTTGGACTACAAGGAGATCCAACCAGTCCATTCTAAAGGAGATCAGCCCTGGGATTTCTTTGGAAGAAACTATGCTAAAGCTGAAACTCCAGTACTTTGGCCACCTCATGCAAAGTGTTGACTCATTGGAAAAGACTCTGATGCTGGGAGGGATTGGCGGCAGGAGCAGAAGGGAACGACAGAGGATGAAGTGGCTGGATGGCATCACTGACTCGATGGATGTGAGTCTGAGTAAACTCTGGTAGTTGGTGATGGACAGGAGGCCTGGAGTGCTGGGATTCATGGGGTCACAAAGAGTCGGACACAACTGAGCAACTGAACTGAACTAAACTGAAAAGATATTTTGAGATATAAAAAAGCACATATAGGTAAGACAATATTTAATTTGTGTTAAGTGGTAACAATTTTTTGACTCAGTCCTCAGTACAACTATACATTACAGATTTCCTGCCCAAACTACTCTGGGCACTATTATTCAGTTTCTCATTAAAAATAAATAAGTAAAAGGCCCTACTGGCGGATGGACCAAGACAGTGTCATACAAAGTGAAGTAAGTCAGAAAGAGAAAAACAAATATTATATATTAATGTATATATGTAGAATCTAGAAAAATGGCATAGATGAGTTTCTTTGCAAAGCTGAAATAGAGACACTGATATAAAGAACAAATGTACATATACCAAGGGGGAAGAGCAGGGTGGGAGGAATTAGGAGATTGTGACTGACACATATACACTATCAATACTATGTATAAGATAGGTAACTAATGAGAATATACTATATAGCACAGGGAACTTTACTTAATGCACTGTGGTGACCTGAATAGGAAGGACTCCAAAAGGGAAGGAATATATGTATATATATGGCTGATTCATTTTATTGTAGATTAGAGACTAACACAACATTGTAAAACAAGTATACTCCAATAAAAATTATTTTAAATAATAAAAAATAGATGGCATTTCCTCAGCTTGATCTAATATTTTTTTTTTAAAAAGAAGTAATTCATTTTAATTTAAAAAATCTAGAAAAGGATCAGAGAGATGCAACATAATCATGATCAATAACACTGTCTCTTACATTTAATAAATAGTATCAAAACATAAAAAGGAAAAAAGCTTTAATACAAGTGTAAAGGATATCACAACACTAGGTATATAAAACAGGTGAAATAGTCAACATATTTATTTAGAATCCCAGTAAAATATGTTGTTTGTATTAAAGAGAGATCCCATTTATTAAAGTAAAGGAATTACAGGGTTTATAAAAATTTAAGAAAACACAGAGAAGGTTCAGTATAAAGATATACTCAGAATTAATTTCAAGGAGATTATCCTATTTATGGTTCTACTGGAATCCCATATACAAGCCTCAGTTTCAATGAAGGTTCACTTGTAAAGGCTGGAGTGAGCTTCAAGCATGGGACACATGGCTCAGTCATGCTGGTCAGTAATTTATGAGAGTTGACCTCAGGGAGATTACCAGCTGTGAGTTGAACAGTATCACTGAGCATAACTGTCAGGTAACTCCTGTTAAAATGTTTAGTGAAGTGCTTGAATGAGTGAGTGATAGTCCCTCAGTCATGTCCAACTCTTTGCAACCCCATGGACTCCAGCCTGCCAGGCTCCTCTGTCCGTGGAATCCTCCAGGCAAGAATACTAGAGTGGGTTGCCATTTCCTTCTCCAAGGAAGTTGCCTCATGCATATTAATTGCCCACTTAAGGTATGTTGTCATTGATTCTATTTCCTAGGTTGCACTCAAGCTAGAGTTCCAAGTTTACTACTGCTGACCAGGCTGCATGTTGAGAATCCAAAGGAGCTACCATATTCCTCTATAAAGTTGAAGACACAGTTTAGAGATATCTGTGCAATTCCCAATGTGTAGACCCAAAATGCATTCATCAAATTTTAAAGAGGCTAAGCCTAAGGCTAAAAAATGAATAAAACTGGAAACGGAAAGACAAAGAAAAAGGTACAGTTAAAAAGAACATAGAACAAAGGTTTAAAGAAGTTGATCCTTGAAATACAATGCAGTGTAGAGTGGATGGTTACATTTCAAGCGTATACAAAGTAGTAATCTCAGGTGGAACCTACCTCAGGCCAAATAAATAATGCACATTTTGTCTACTTAATATCATGGTCCTAGTAATTGCCACTGCAAAAGGAGAAGCTTCATCAGAGAAACATTACTAAAATCAAAAATAGTTCATTACAAAGTAAAAAAAGACCATTTTGAATCATGGGACTTAAGATGCATAATATAGGGGTGGTACCCTTCCTCTAGGGGCTTCCCAGGTGGCACTAGTGGTAGAGAACTTGCCTGCCAATGCAGGGTCAGGAAGATCCCCTGGAGGAAGAAATGGCAACCCACGCCAGTATTCTTGCCTGCAAAATCCCATGGACAGAGAAGCTTGGGTTGCAGAGTCAAACATGACTAAAGTGACTTAGCACAGAACAACTCTTCCTCTAACATAATGACTAGGCCCATTTCCTGTCCTTTATTTGGATCAAGATTCCACAACTGACAGAAAACACATAGGTGAGGCATTATGTTATTGATTTGTCTCAATTTCTGAATTTTTTAAAAATGAGCTTATGAAAGAGCTAAAGGTATAACCATAAGCCACCAAATTACTTACAATTTGCAAGCCCATGGAGACACACTGGCCACATTGTTGAAGTTACTTAGAAAAAATTATCTCCACAATAGCACCAGGCCAAGGATTTCCAAAAATTTTTCTATCAGGATTGAGCATTGGAATATACACTTAAGAATCTTGGAAACTATCTTTGACAGTGGAGGTGATGAAAAGATTCAAGGGATTAGATCTGGTAGACAGACTGCCTTGAAGAACTGTGGACAAAGGTTCGTACCATTGTACAAAAGTCAATGACAAAAACCGACCCAAAGAAAAAGAAATACAAGAGGGTAAAGTAGTTGTTTGAATGAGGTTTTACAAATAGCTGAGAAGAGAAGCAAAAGGCAAGGGAGAAAGGGAAAAGCAAACCCAACTGAATTCAGAATTCCAGAGAATAGCAAGGAGAGATAAAAAATTCTTCTTAAGTGAACAATGCAAAGAAATAGAGAAAAACAATAGAATGGAAAAAAAAAAAAAAAAACTAGAGATCTCTTCAAGGAAATAGGAGATATCAAGGGAATATTTTATGGAAGAATGGGCATTATAAAGGAAAGAAATGGTAAGGACCTAACAGAAACAGAACAGATTAAGAAAAAGGTGGCAATAATGTGCAAAAGAAATATACAAAAAGATCTTCATGACCCGGATAGCCATAATGGTGTGGTCACTCACCTAGAGCAAGACATCCTAGAGAATGAAGTCAAGTGGGTCTTAAGAAGCATTACTGTGAATAAAGCTAGTGGAGGTGATAGAATTGCAGCGGAGCTGTTTCAAATCCTAAAAGATAATGCTGTTAAACTGTTGCACTCACTATATCAGCAAATTTGGAAAACTCAGAAGTGGCCATAGGACAAGAAAGTGTCAGTTTCCATTCCAATTCCAAAGAAGGGTAATGCCAAAGAAAGTTCAAACTACTGGAAAATTGCATTCATTTCACATGCTAGCGAGGTAATGCTCAAAATCATTCAAGCTAGTCTTCAGCAGTCTGTGACCAAGAACTTACAGATGTACAAGCTGGATTTAGAAAAGGCAGAGGAACCAGAGATCATATTGCCAATATTTGTTAGATCATAGAAAACACAAGAGAATTCCAGAAAAAAAATCTACTTCTACTTCTGCTTTATTGACTACACTAAAGCCTTTGACTATGTAGATTACAACAAGCTATGGAAACTTCTTAAAAAGATGGGGTTACCAGACTACCTTACCTGCCTCCTGAGAAACATGTATGGAGGTGAAGAAGTTACAATTAGAACTGGACATATAACAATGGACTGGTTCAAAACTGGGAAAGTAATGTGTCAAGGCTGTATATTATCACCCTGCTTTTTTAACTTATATGTAGAGTACCTCATGAGAAATGCCAGGCTGGATGAAACAAAAGCTGTAATCAAGATTTCCAGGAGAAACATTAATAACCTCAGATATGCAGATGATACAACTCTAATGACAGAAAATGAAAAGGAGCTAAAGAGACTTTTGATGAAGGTGAAAGAGGAGAGTGAAAAAGCTGGCTTAAAACTCAGCATTCAGAAAACTGAGATTATAGCATCCGGTGCCATCACTGCATAGCAAATGGAAAGGATAAAAAGAGGAAACAGTGACAGACTTTATTTTGGGGGGGCTCCAAAATTCCTACAGATGGTGACTGCAACCATAAAATTCTTGCTCATTGTAAGAAAAGCTTTGACACACCTCAGTTCAGTTCAGTCCCTCAGTCGTGTCCGACTCTTTGACACACCTAGACAGTGTATTAAAAAGCAGAGACATGATTTTGCCAACAAAGATCCATATTGTCAAAGCTGTTTTTTCTAGTAATTATGTACAGATGTGAGAGTTGGACCATAAAGAAGGCTGAGACCAGAGAATTGATGGATTTAAATTGTGGTGCTGGAGAAGACTCTTGAGAGTCCCTTGGACAGCAAGGACATCAAACCAGTCCATCCTGAAGGAAATCAATCCTGAATATTCACTGCAAGAACTGATGCTGAAGCTGAAGCTCCAATACTTTGGCCACCTGATGTGAAGAGCTGACACAGTGGAAAAAACTCCAATCCTGGGAAAGACTGAGGATAGGAGAAAGGGGTGACAGAGGATAAGATGGTTGAATGGCATCATCGACCCAATGGACATGAGTTCGAGAGAGTGAAAACAGGGAAGCCTTGTGTGTGGCACTCCATGAGTTTGCAAAAAGTTAGAGAACAACAACTATGTCTCATCCAATTTTTAGAGTCTATTTCCACTCTAAAGAGCCAGCAAAAATTCACTGTAAAGCAGAGAGATTATGAGATTCAAATATTTGAGCAAAATAAGGTATTGTGGTGTGTCTGCTTTTATCAAAGGATCAGATTAATGGGAAGTTTGATACTAGTCAAGTCCACAACTGTTTAATATTCTTTGCATGTGAAATTATTTGGTTTATCATTAATCGTGTTTAGCTGCACCAGATTTAATTTTTTTCTGTAGAACTTACTATGCCAATTTTATTATAGTGACTGTTCTCAGGAGGCTTATAACAGTGATTACAGCTCTGTTAATTATTCCTCATATTTTGGGATTCTTTCAAAGTCAACGTAATTTTTTTAAGGCAAGGTTATCAGAAGGTAAAAAGAAAAAAGGTTAAATCATTTCTATTATGTTCAGAAAACTTTAGGTTTGGTTATTTTAATAATTATAATATAGTTCATTGATATTTATTATATTTCAAGTAGAAAATTTATTTTATGAATGCAATCATTTATTCCTTTCCTATTCCTTATACCTCATCTGAACATGAGAAAAAAATTCTTAATTATCACAAATTTTCTTCCTCAGCCTTTTAAGGAATAAGCCTTCTTAACCAGCCACAGTTACCAATGAAAGTCTTTTCTAACTTCCAATATTATGTAAATAAAATTTTGACGGTGCTGTGTTAATCTCCATGGAGTCATTTATCACAAATTATTCATTTTCAGATATTTGGAGGTAAGAAATCAAAAATCAAATATTACATGTCTAGTGAAAAGTAGATCTTCTCACTATCCATCAAAATTAAACCCTAAAAGTTATAAGAAAAGATTATGTTCTTAGATAGTCTAAGAACATGGATTGACCAGAATCTATGGTAGAGAACTGGATCAGGCAGTAGGTAAGGATTAATTCAGGTACTGAGACCAGAATAACATGGTGGTGGTGGTCAATGCAAAGTCCCAAGAATTGATTGTGTTATTGTAGAGTGAAAAGAAGCAGAAAATCTAGCTAGATTATCAAGGAGGCAGAATGCTATACGTAGAAAGGCCCAGTAGTTCTCTTAGGGAGTTAAGGTGCAAACAAGTTATAGAACTTGCAAACAGCTTTTTGGTTTATTACCTTCTGATTTATACCTGAATAGTTACTCTGTTGGATAGCTCATTTTTGACTTAATAATTCTCTATGTACTTACCTTGAGGGCTTAAAAGTTATTATCTTTTATTTAACAAAATAAGATATTAAACCTTAGGAAAATTAAATTCCACAAGGCTAGATCATTATAGATCTCAGATCAGAACATGGTTCTTGGATCAATTTCCTTTTCATGATATTGATCCTGATTTCCTTCTGTATTGATGGGATTTTGATATTTCCTAATTTTACATCTCAATGATGAATGGTAAAAATAAAGCAAGCTATTTAAATATGCTTTCCTCAGTTTTCCAATAAACAACAAGGTAGATATGCAGGGTGCAAGAGATATATGGTTTCAAAGAAATTGAAAATTATAACTATATTCCCAATTACATAATAAATGAGTCTTTGTGTTTCCTTCAGTGATTCTCATTTAGATAAAAAGTTTGGAGTGTGTGTCTATGCAGGTGGAGATTTGTGATGCTTTTGCTGTATGGGAATATAGATGGAGTTCACTTTAAGCAATTCAATATATGAAAATGAAGTTTATACAAACTAGTAAATTAAAGAGTGTTTCTACAATTCCTAGTAACTCTCCATGTGACTGGCAAGTATCTACCACCTGAATGAATTAACTTGTTACATGTGTAAGAATCTCTAATAAGTTTAAATATTTATTTATGACTCATGCACATTATACACACTCCAGTGTTCTTGCCTGGAGAATCCCAGGGACAGAGGAGCCTGGTAGGAGGTCATCTATGGGACCACACAGAGTCGGACACGACTGAAGTGACTTAGCAGCAGCATGCACATTATAGAACTACAACATTTATATTTATTTTTAAGCTGATGTTCACCTGTATGGTTCTGATTCTGGTGATCAAGGCAAAGAAAACTAGGGAAGTATGGGCATTTTAAGAATTTTTTCTGCTATATCAGAATAAATATATATAAAATATTTGAAAATTAGAATTAATAACAACGTATGTGAGTATCTGCAGCTAATGAAGATTTGAATGAATTATTAGTCTGGTTTTTAACATACGGCTGTGAATTCTCAAATTTCAGCCCATCTATATTATAGTGCAGGCTTCCGAGGTGGCTCAGTAGTAAAGAAACCACTCGCCAGTGCAGGAGACACAGGTTCAGCCCCTGGGTTGGGAAGATCCCCTGGAGAAGGAAATGGCAACACACTCCAGTATTCCTACTTGGGAAATCCCATGGATAGAGGAGCCTGGCAGGCTATAGTCCATGCAGTCTCAAAGAGTGGGGCACAACTTAGCAACTATACATCAGCAGCAAAATATTATGGTGTAGTCTTCAGGAAATTCTCATTCATAACAGGAATATTTGCTTATAGATATAAAATTCACTTAAAATTAAGGAATGAAGCTAGCTTATGGTTAAAAATTTAAAAAAAAATGACTACTAATGCTAAACCTATATTTGGCAAGCTTTGTTTATAATACATGACATAGTTCTCTGTGCAATTCTTTTACTTTTGATTTTTTTTAAAGATTTCACCACTGTTAAATCTATGAAAAAGGCAACTATTATTTTTTTCACTTTGATAGATTAAAAAAATGGGACATGAAGCCTTTGACTGACTTATCTCCCACTCTAAAATCTTAAAAAAAATTCCCTCCAGTGTATTTGTGTTCACAAAGATGATTTATGTACTCAGCTCATTAAAGTATTTTAAAAAGATCCTCAGCAAGGTGACCATTAGACAAAGAAATTAATTCAATGCTGAGAATATAAATAGAATATTGTAATCATAAAAAATAATAGAAATCAGCTCTTCCTTATCCAACAAAAACTCCTTTCAAAAAATTAACCAGTTTCTATAATTACATTTTTATTGTGTTTTTTGTTTATACCATATTCCTCTGGTAAGTAAGCTTGTAAATGCAGACAGTTCTACTTTATGTATTTAAATTAAAGTNCAGCTTGTGGTTCTTCCAGTCCAGTGTTTCTCATGATGTACTCTGCATAGAAGTTAAATAAGCAGGGTGACAATATACAGCCTTGATGTACTCTTTTTCCTATTTGGAACCAGTCTGTTTTTCCATGTCCAGTTCTAACTGTTGCTTCCTGACCTGCATACAGATTTCTCAAGAGGCAGGTCAGGTGGTCTGGTATTCCCATCTCTTTCAGAATTTTCCACAGTTTATTGTGATCCACACAGTCAAAGGCTTTGGCATAGTCAATAGATGCTTATTAAATCTATTACATTGTACCCCAAAGCAATTTTATTAAATATATATACATACCTTTTTGAAGACTTTTAATTTTGCTAGTATCAGAATTTCCAATACAGAGAGATTCTGAACAATAATGTTCTAACTAACTCTCAGATGTGAAATGTCCAAAAGTAGAGGTAATATCAGATTCAAATCAGGTCCAATAGCACAACAGCATCACTAAGGATGGAGTCTTTCCTTCCCTCTTTTTTGAACTCCAACTATGTGGTCAACATCATGCTAAGACAGGTCTCCTTTAGTAAGGAACATGATTAATGACAACTCTTAGTGCTATAAAATCTTTGTTTTTTCAGAGAAAGGAATGTTTTCTTTGTCTCAGTATTACAAGTATTCTTAAATTTATTCTCTTCAGATTGGTTAAGAGTTACAGTTTTACTCCTGGCTCCATCATTTTGACCACAAGGACTAAATGTCACCAAAGGCCCACACTAGGTCATTTGGTGAATGAGTGAAAGTGAAAGTCGCTCAGTTGTGTCCAAATCTTCACGACCCTGTGGACTATACAGTCCATGGCATTCTCCAGGCCAGAATACTGGAGTGGGTAGCCTTTCCCTTCTCCAGGGGATCTTCCCAACCCAGGGATTGAACCAAGGTCTCCCTCACTGCAGGTGGATTCTTTACCAGCTGAGCCACCAGGGAAGCCCAGTAGTTACCCTAACAAAATTGGGGTGTTATTAGATGACAATAGTTATAAAGCAGAAGCTACATTGTAAGATAAGAGATGTTCACTGATATGTTATTTCTCTTTAATAAATGAGGAAATAAGGTTTCAAGAAATCAAGCAACTGAGTGCTTACCCAGAATTAAAGCCAACTCTCAAAGTTTTTTATAACTCCAGAACTGTAGTTTCCAACTCCATGAAAAAGATTGTATTTCCCACATTGCCATAGATAGTACATGCCATATGATTACAAAGAGACTTGGTTTGCCATTCTAACATTATAAAATCAGTGAAGGAGCTATTTTAATTTCATATTTTCAAATAAAAACAAAAATAATGGGACAATTTTAGAAAATATGGACCTATGCTTTACAATGAGCCCTACCCAGGTTATTAAACTCTCAATTTAAGGACAAACATATATTGAGTAATATGACAGCTGAAGGTAATGCCTAACAATAATAACTTTGATCTCTGGGCTTATGTCACACCTTACATCAAGAGGTAGAAGTTATTTACCTTCCCCTTAAATCGAGACTTCCCTGGTGGCTCAGACGGTAAAGCATCTGTCTACAATGTGGGAGACCCAGGTTCGATCCCTGGGTCAGGAAGATTCCCTGGAGAAGGAAATGGCACCCCACTCCAGTACTATTGCCTGGAAAATCCCATGGACGGAGGAGCCTGGTAAGCTATAGTCTATGGGGTTGCAAAGAGTCAGACACAACTGAGCAACTACACTTCACTTTAATCAAGGCTAGCTTTTGTGACTGACTTTAACCAATGGATTATGGCAGTAGTGACATTCTAGATACCTGGACTTTAAGATGACTGACTGCTTCTCCCTTCTTCCTCTGGAATCTTGAAGCTGCAGTATGAGGGCCAAGTCATGTAGGGAGAACTAACTTGCTCTTATTGCAGGTTCTGTCTGAGCTCTCGGCCAACAGTCAACCATGGTAGTGAATTATCTTGAATGTTCCAGGCTAATTTGTGATTGTCTCGATGGCCTGGCATTCCACGGCCACTTGACCTTGGCCTAACCGATATCACATGGATCAGAAAAACTACGGGGCTAAGTCAAAGTATCCCACAGGCAAATGACAGATAAGAACGTTTTTGTTGTTTTCCGCCCTTATGTTTTTTTACGGCTTATAAAGCAAGAATAGAAAAGCTCCATAGATAGTCAACGTCCATAATATGGTTCTTAAATTAATTTTAAGAAAAATCACTGTTCATTATACCACAGATAAAAATCTCAGGCAAAATTTGATTCTTTGTTTCTATTTTTTACTTCCTATCATGATAATCCATACCCTACTCCGGTGTGTACTTTCTAGTTCAATAACTAGTGTATTAAAGTTATTGAAAATTCTCACTCTCTCTTAACACTATATAAAGTATTATAGAACTATGTGAAGTTGATAGTTGCGTCTAACCCTTGTGACCCCATGGACTATAGCCTGCCAGGCTCCTCTGTCCATGGGATTTTCCAGGCAAGAACACTGGAGTGGGTTGACATTTATAACCCTGTCCATTTGTCATCACTTTATTTCCAGGAAGTCTATTTATGATCATATCATGTCTGTTTTTGTGAGAAGTATTCTTGAAACATATTCTTAAAATTATTAACTAAATAAGTGAATTCACATCGGGCAGTTATATGTTATGTGATTCCATTTTTTTAAATCTTCATTTTCCTGACCTATACAAACCTAGACAGTGTTTCATAAAGCAGAGACATCACTTTGTCCCAACAAAGAACCATATAGTCAAAGCCATGGTTTTTCCAGTAGTCATGTACAGATGTGACAGTTGGACCGTAAAGAAGACTGTGTGCCAAAGAATTGGTGCTTTTGAAATCAACCCTGAATATTCACGGGAAGGACTAATGCTGAAGCTGAATCTTCAATATTTTGGCCAGAGCCTACTCATTGGAAAAGACCTTGATGCTGGGAAAGATTGAGGGCAGAAGAAGAAGGGGGTGACAGAAGATGAGATGGTTAGATAGCATTATCAACTCAATGGAGTTGCATAAACTCTGGGAGAGAGTGAAGGACAGGGAAGCCTGGTGTGCTGCAGTCTATGTTGTTGCAAAGTCAGACCTGACTTTGTTAATGAACAAAAACAATGAATAGTGAACCACAGAATGTTAACTTCAAATCATACTTTCTCTTTAACCTTGCTTTTTTAATAGCATGGAAAAATCTTTTTTGTTTGTTTACAAATTTACAATACCCAAATTAGATTATAATGTGTCACTTCTTGCATGGACTAATTTTTTCAATAGATATATAAGGCTATACTACTGTATACAATATTTATTCTTTTTTAGGAAGAGTCCAATTTTACATTTGCATTAATTAAGGACCTCTGTGTGTGTTAGTGACTCAGTTGTATCCGACTCTTCTTGACCTCATGGACTGTAATTTGCCAGGCTCCTCTGTCCTTTGAATTCTCAGGCAAAAATACTGGAGTGGATAGCCATTCCCCTCTCCAGGGGAATCTTCCCTGCCTCAGAGATGGAAGTGTGTCTCCTGCACTGCAGACAGACTCTTTATCCCTAAGCTTATTTAAAATAAATTTACAGATCAACACATTGAATAAATTTTCACATTATCAAAGTGCATACAGCAAATAACAGGGGACCTCAAACCAATATAGAAGATTCTAAACATCACTGAATTTTGCCTTAATCCTTCTCCTAAATCATTTAAGCAGATGTCAAAAACACAGTGCTCAAGACAAATAATAGTATTTAAGGCAGTATTTTAAAAAATAAAAGCCAATGCAAGAAAAAAATCTGTGATGGAAAAATATCAAGTATTAAAAGAGAGGTTCAGTATTATTGATTTTTCTTTTGTTTCACCCTCCAATACAACTCAGTGTGGAGGTACTCACAGTACTTCCAAGTATCTGAGCTCAGGGGGAACAAAGAAGTAAAGTGCAAATAAATGGAGTGTTGGGACTCATTGGTGGTACATATCTCCATCAGTAGGATTGTCAAGTTGGACTAATCGAAGGCTTTCTAGAAGAAACAACCCTCGTATTGCTGTTGCTGCTGTTATATTACTTTTATGGAGTGAAATACCTGATACCTAAGTCACTGTGGATGGTGACTGCAGCCATGAAATTAAGACATTTGCTCCTTGGAAGATAAGCTATGATAGTCCTTGTTGTTCAGTCACTCACTCATGTTCAACTCTTTGTGACGCCATGGACTAGAGCACACCAGGTTTCCTTGTCCATCACCAACTCCCGAAGTTGCTCAAACTCCTGTACATTGAGTTGGTGATGTCATCTAATCATCTCATCCTCTGTCATTCTCTTCTCCTCCTACCTTCAGTCTTTCCAAGCATCAGGGTGGCTGAAGTATTGGAACTCCAGCATCAGCACCAGTCCTTCCAATGAATATTCAGAATTGATTTCCTTTAAGGTTGATTGATTTGACTTCCTTGCAGTCCAAGGGACTCTCAAGAGTCTTCTCCAGCACCACAATTTGAAAGAACTGATGCTTTCAAAATGTGGTGCTGGAGAAGACTCTTGAGAGTCCCTTGGACAGCAATTAGACCAAACCATGCAATCCTAAGGGAAATCAACCCTGAATATTCATTGGAAGGACTGATGTTTTAATACTTTGTCCACCTGATGTAAAGAGCTGACTCATTGGAAAAGACTGATGCTGGGCAAGATTGAAGGCGGAGCAGAAGGGGACAACAGAGGAATAAATGGTTGGATAGTCTCACTGTTTCAATGGACATGAGTTTGAGCAAACTTCAGGAAATAGTGACGGACAGGGAAGCCTGGTGTGCTGCAGTCCATGGGGTTGCAAAGAGTCGAACAGGACTGAGTGACTGAACAGCAACAACTCTAAAGGGAGCTAAATATCATTATTCCTTCAGGTGTCTTCTCTCTTACTATTAATTGCTGAGGAGAAGGAGAGCTAATTGTTTCTAGTTTGAATTTGATGTACTCCTATCTAATTTGCAATTAAAGAGTTTTTATTTTTGAAACTCAATGAATCTTCTTCCCTTTAATCTATCTCTGTTACATCATTGTACATTAGCATACACACAAAAATGGTACATTTTCATTGGGGTTGTCTGACATAACAAGTACTAAACATCTGTGATCTTATTTCTCTGAAAGTTGCAGTGTTTCTGTACTGACATTTTACTAATGTGGAGAAATATGAATTTATTCTGCTGGCTGCTAGTTAATCCTTATAATTATATCATCTACCAAGCATATTCAAAATCAGATGTAAAAAACAGTGGCTAAGAAGTAAGAAGCATCTTTATCTGTAGGAATGCTTTACTATCTCAAAAAGCCTTCAACTGAAACATCACTTTGAGATAAGTGGTGGACTTGGCAACTATTATTTTCAAATTAAAAAGAATTTAAAGGAAAAGATTAATTTGCATGTGCTTTTTGTACACTGTTTCAATGAAATATTACAAAGTACTGAGAAAAAATATTTTTGATAAGAAGAAATAGCTATTATATTTTAAATAAAACCACACAGTTCTAGATAGTTATATAAGTAATCTTTTATCCTCACAAATCACCTTGAGGATGATTTTTTAAATTTCTATTTTATGAACAAATAAAGAGACTTGAATCATTTAAATAATTTACCTAATATTCTGAACTAAGATGTCCAAGTCAGAATTCAAAGTATATCTTTTTTGATACACATTTTGGTATCTTCTGGAAAACTTTGGAATTCCATTGTTTGCAACTGTTTAATTCTAATCTCTATCTTCACAGGAACTTCCCTTTGTTTTTCTGTGTCTCAAATTCACAGTTCTTTGCTTTTATAAGTGCAACAAGTATTGCATTAAAAGCCTACCCTACCCTAAATCCAAGATAACGTCATCTCAAGAGCCTTAACTTAATTACATCTGCAAGAAACACATTTCCAAATATGATCACATTGTCAGGTACCAGTTTTAGGGTTTGGGTTTATGTTCTGAGGCCACAATTCAGCCCCCTCTATATGTTTCAACTGACTGGTTCAAATTTAGGAGAAGAATACAACAAGGATGTATATTGTCACCCTGCTTATTAAACTTCTATGCAGAGTACATCATGTGAAGTACCAGGCTGGATGACTCACAGGCTGGAATCAAGATTACTGGGAGAAGTATCAACAGCCTCAGATATGCAGTTGATAACCACTCTAATGGCGGAAAATAAAGAGGAACTAAAAAGCCTCTTGATGAGGGCAAAAGAGGAGAGTGAAGAAGCTGGCTTAAAACTCAACATTCAGAAAGCTAAATTTATGGCATCCAGTCCCATCATTTCATGGCAAACAGAAGGGGAAAAATTGGAAACAGTAAAAAATTTTATTTGGGGGGGTTCCAAAATCAGTGCAGATGGTGTCTGCAGCCATGAAATTAAAAGATGGTTGCTCCTTGGAAGAGAAGCTATGACAAACCTAGACAGCATATTAAAAAGGAGAGATTATTTTGTCCACAAAGCACCATATAGTCAAAGTTATGGTTTTCCATAAAAAATCTATGAATGTGAGAGTTGGACCATAAAGAAGAAGTGAGTGCCAAAGAATTGATGCTTTCAAAGTGTGGTATTAGAGAAGACTCTTGAGAGCAAGAACATCACACCAATTGATCCTACAGCAAGGACATCAAACCAATTGATCCTAAAGGAAATCAACCCTGAAAATTCATTGGCAGGACTGCTGAGAAGCTGGAGCTCCAATACTTTCACCATCTGATACAAAGAGTCAACTCAGAAAAAAATCTTGATACTGGGAAAGACTGAAGGCAAAAGGAGAAGAGGGCAGCAGAGGATGAGATGGTTAGATAGCATCATTGACTTAATGGACATGAATTTGAGCAAACTCTGAGAAATAGTGGAGGACAGATAAGGATGGCATGCTGCAGTCCATGGGGCTGCAGAGTCAGGGATGAATTTGTGACTAAGCAACAACACATATGTTTTATATTTTGTGTTGACAATAACTCGAGTGTAAATACATTGCCAATTCTAGAAAGACAGACAGAAATCAAGTAATTTACAAAAAATTTGTTATGAGTCTGTCTATAAAATGATTCTTTCCATATAAGAGGCTGCAAATATCAGAGAGACAGTATGTAAAGGGACTGCATCAAAAGAGGAAAACAAGATATTTATTGGGTTTATTCTGTCTTCTATTTCAATGATCTGTCATTGCAATCATAGTTAAATGTCAAAAAGCAGATAGCAATAAACCAAACTGAATACTGGAGAAAGAACTTATTTTTGCTTTTCTTTTGACATTGCCTACAAAATGCAAAGAGGTACATGCAGGGCCACAAACTTTGCAATTAATGAACAAAAGATTCATTCTACTGAATGGCATGGTTTTTTAATGACAACAGTAAATGTGCTGTGTCATTTTCAAAGCACAATTCATAACCTCTTAGTTCTTTCCAATATTGCATATTGTCACCTCATCTTTTTTATGTTTAGGTTCAGTTCAGTTCAGCCGCTCAGTCATGTCCGACTCTTTGCGACCCCATGAATCGCAGCACGCCAGGCCTCCCTGTCCATCACCAACTCCCGGAGTTCACTCAGACTCACATCCATCGAGTCGGTGATGCCATCCAGCCATCTCATCCTCTGTCGTGCCCTTCTTCTCCTGCCCCCAATCCCTCCCAGCATCAGAGTCTTTTTCAATGAATCAACTCTTCGCATGAGGTGGCCAAAGTACTTGAGTTTCAGCTTTAGCATCATTCCTTCCAAAGAAATCCCAGGGCTGATCTCCTTTAGAATGGACTGGTTGGATCTCCTTGCAGTCCAAGGGACTCTCAAGAGTCTTCTCCAACACCACAGTTCAAAAGCATCAATTCTTCAGCACTCAGCCTTCTTCACAGTCCAACTCTCACATCCATACATGACCACTGGAAAAACCATAGCCTTGACCAGACTGACCTTAGTCGGCAAAGTAATGTCTCTGCTTTTGAATATACTATCTAGGTTGGTCATAACTTTTCTTCCAAGGAGTAAGCGTCTTTTAATTTCATGGCTACAGTTACCATCTGCAGTGATTTTGGAGCCCCCCAAAATAAAGTCTGACACGGTTTCCGCTGTTTCCCCATCTATTTCCCATGAAGTGGTGGGACCAGATGCCATAATCTTCGTTTCCTGAATGTTAAGCTTTAAGCCAACTTTTTCACTCTCCTCTTTCACTTTCATCAAGAGGCTTTTGAGTTTCTCTTCACTTTCTGCCATGAGGGTGGTGTCATCTGCATATCTGAGGTTATTGATATTTCTCCCAGCAATCTTGATTCCAGCTTGTGTTTCTTCCAGTCCAGCATTTCTTCAGCCATGCATAACTAACAGTTATTAAGGGAAGAAGTGTATATCAGCCATGCATCTGATTTAACAGAACATGACTACTATACCTGAAAAGTAAGGTGAATGTCAGAAAAGAGAAATATATTGATTGTTGAAAAATGCTTAAGTTCTTTCCTACAATAACTTCAAAGTTTTACTTGAACATATTTATTTTGATATATTTTGTGACTGAGATAATCATTCAGTTCATTGACTTTTGACCAGTAGCTTTCAGAATCCAAATGAAGTCTGGGTCACACAGCATCATACTGGTTAAGAAACTTATGTCACAAGTAATTGAATATATATTTACTTATGGGAGAAGCACAGATGATTAAAAGTTTTAAAAAATGGATTGGTAAATAAAAACTATGAAAGGGCTATTCCTTTGTTTGAAGAAATGAAAAAGAGACCATTTGACTCTATCAAATAGAAAAATTAGTTATTATACCAGGGACTGAAATTAATCTGTGAAGATATGAGTTACTAATAACTGTTTAATTACAGAATAAGCGGAAAGCTTCATGGAACAATTTATGAGAAGATTGATTCAGGGTTAATATTTGTGTGAGTAAGACACTTGGTCAAGGATCAGAGATTGAAAGGCCTTGATAGAAGATGAATGACTTTCAAAATGAGAGCAAATTGGTCAGTTCTGGACAAGACAGTGTGTCCTAGTGTGACGACTGGGTTATCTAAGTATTGATACAAGAATTTAAATTCAACTCCTTTAAATTCTTTCAAATTCACCTCAGATAATTTTAGAAGCCACTGAACTATACTAACCATGCACAGAAGTGTGGTTATTATCCAATACTAACTCCTCCTTCCTCAGTCACATCGATCACTTCTGGTCCCTAGACCTGCTTTGCAAGGCCTTGTAATTAATTCAGCAATTACTCATTAAGTATCAGCTATGTTTGTGAGACTTCAAGGTGTTGTGAGGCTGTAAAGATGAACAAGATACAAAGCCATTTCTATGAGTATTTTAATTTATTTAGAGAAGTAAAGCAATATGCAAAAGTAATAATACAATATAGAGAATAACAAATATCATAAACACAGAAAACAAGAGAAAGAGATTATTTTCCATTCTTAGAGAACAAAATGAGGAACATTTTCATGAAGATTTAGGCTTTTTAGCAAGGCTTACAATGATAAAATAGATTGGATTAAGACATATAAAGAAGACTAGGAATGGGTTTTCCTGGCAGAAAGTATAATGCAGGCAAATGCATAGGACAAGAAAATGAAAGGTATGTAAGAGAATCAATGAATTGGTTGGAATATTCTAACTAGTTCCGGAAAAAGGCTAATAAGCAATAGGTCTACTAAGGCAGATCCTTGTTCAGTCACTAAGTCATGTCCAACTCCTTGCAACTCCATGGACTGCAGCATGCCAGGCTTCCTTGTTCTCCACTGTTTCCAGGAGTTCATGTCCGTTGAATCAGTCAGTTATCCAGCCATCTTACTCTCTGTTTCCCCCTTCTCCTCCTGCTCACAATCTTTCCCAGCATCATGATATTTTCCAGTTACTTGGTTCTCAGCATCATGTGGCCAAAGCATTGAAGCTTCAGCTTCAGCATCAGTCCTTCCAATGAATATTCAGGGTTGATTTCCTTTAGGATTGTTGGATTTGATTGGAGGACCTTAAATATATCAATTTAAGAAATTCTCACTTTTATATAAATATTAAGGATTTAGTGATGGATTCTAAAATCACTGCACATGTTGATCGCAGCCATGAAATTAAAAGACACTTACTCCTTGGAAGGAAAGTTATGACCAACCTAGACAGCATATTGAAAAACAGAGACAGTACTTTGTCAACAAAGGTCTGACTAGTCAAGGGTATGGTTTTTCCAGTAGTCATGTATGGATGTGAGAGTTGGACTATAAAGAAAGCTGAGTGCTGAAGAATTGATGCTTTTGAACTGTAGTGCTGGAGAAGACTCCTGAGAGTCCCGTGGACTGCAAGGAGATCCAACCAGTACATCCTAAAGGAGATCAGTCCTGGATGTTCATTGGAAGGACTGATATTGAAGCTGAAACTCCAATAATTTGGTCACCTGATGCAAAGAGCTGACTTATTTGAAAAGACCCTGATGCTGGGAAAGATTGAGGGCAGAAGGGAAGTGCAGAGGATAAGATGGTTGGGTGGCACCACCGACTCAATAGACATGGGTTTGGCTGAACTCCATGAGTTGGTGATGGACAGGGAGGCCTGGTGTGCTGCAGTTCATGGAGTTGCAAAGAGTCAGACACGACTGAGAGATTGAACTGAGCTGAACTGAGTGATGGATTCAGAGAAGTGTATTAAATGATCAGAAAAGGATTTTAGGAAGTCCAGCATTTCTGTGATACCATCTGCTTATATACACTGATTATTCTCTTCCACCTTTTGTAATATTTTACCCTGCATCACTCAGCATCAAATATGTATATTATTTATGTGGTATAAACCATCATTGCTTAAGAGATATATGAAAAATATATGAAAGAATTAACAACTGACCCAAAAACAAAGTGGGACTTTCCACTAAAAAGCATCTCCAAATATGTGTTTATCCAGGTGTTTATAAACAGCGTCCTTATTTGTATTTGGGGTTGAGGTCAGGAGTGGCAGTTCATCAATGCACAAAACTGAAGAACATTTAGTATCTGAGGTTTGAAGAACTATATAAACCCTGTCATCCCCCTTTACCAGTCATTTTGACAAACAAAAAAATGATCAAAAAAATTTGCATTTCTATTTCTACTCACATGAGAGTGTGTAGCATGAGGCAGAACATCCTTTGATAACCATGGGTTCGAGCATATAGCAATTACACTTCATGTGTGTAAGTAAAGTGTCTAATGCACATCTCTGATTATATTTGTTAGGCTTCCTCATAAACACTACAGTGAAAGAATTCTTTTTTGAATAGATATAGGAGAAGGCAATGGCACCCCACTCCAGTACTCTTGCCTGGAGAATCCCATGGATGGAGGAGCCTGGTGGGCTGCAGTCCACGGGGTCGCTAAGGGTTGGACACGACTGAGCGACTTCACTTTCACTTTTCACTTTCATGCATTGGAGAAGGAAATGGCAACCCACTCCAGTGTTCTTGCCTGGAGAACCCCAGGGATGGGGGAGCCTGGTGGGCTGCCGCTGATGGGGTTGCACAGAGTCGGACACGACTGAGGCGACTTAGCAGCAGCAGCAGCGGCAGAAATCCAGATCTTATTTATCTATTTTTGATTTTAGTGATGAACATTAGTGCAGTCAAGACTCATCGGTAAAACATTATAAAGGCATCATTTTAGCCTCACATAATTCCTCAATTCTGACAGTTTCTGATACATCCTTTTTTGTTTAATGTCTAAATAAGCTGGTGTCAGTTTTCAAAAGTGAAAAGCAAGTGAAAAAAGTGAAAGTGAGGTCGCTCAATCATGTTCGACTCTTTGCAACCCCATGCACTGTAGCTCACCAGCCTCGTCCATCCGTGGAATTTTCTAGGCGAGAGTACTGGAGTGGGTTGCCATTTCCTTCTGCAGGGGATCGTCCCGACCCAGGGATCGAACCCGGGTCTCACACATTGCAGGTAGAGGCTTTACCATCTGAGCCACCAGAGAATCCCCAGTTTTCAAAAGTGCTGATCAAATGGATGAGGGGATCTGCTGATGGATGTTTCCAGAAGGAAAAAAGGAGCTCTGAGTGTAGGAAGAGTCTAGTGTCACTGGAATCTCCTTCAGTGTGTGTCTGTCTTGTCTATTCTACTTTCCTGCACTCATTCTTTCTCTTTTTATTCTCTCCATGTTCCAGTGATTTATCTCCATACAGTTTATTCCTTCCTAAACATTCTCAACAACAGTGCTTGAAGGACACTGACAAGACTATGAAATAAGTGGTGACCATATTCCATTTGAAACATGTCGACCTTCTCTGCATTTTCAGTCTAATCATAAAACTGTACTTTTTTTCTTACTGATAGAATTTTGGAAATTCTAGCCACTTACTCACTCTAATCTACTTTCTTACCTGATTTATTTATTGTTTTTGTTTGTATTTTGTTCACAGAATGGAAGCACAACAGCTGCAGTTCTGATGGCATTTCTCTTCCTCACATGCCTGAATAACTGCAATTATATACGCATATCATTCTCTCACCCCCATACATTACACATATATATCAAACACTTGACTATAAGAGGTGTTTACAAAATATGTATTATTCCAAGTGGCTAGTATTTTGCTAATCATACCTCTCTTGTAAGCACTGCCGTTGGGAGCAAATAAGTATTTGGGTGACACATGCGCATATTAGTCAGATGAAGGTGTGATTGTGTTTCACCTGCCAAGAGAAAAAGAAAACATATTTAAAAATAAAACTAGCTATCTCACAAGATTCGAAAGAAAGGAACACCTTAACAAAATATCAAGGGGAGCAATGAGGAGTGAATATAGTATAGTTTACATACCTGCTCTGTAAAATGGATTGTGTAAGATGCTGCAAAGGTTTCTCATTTCTTTCTCAAACATGCTGGGAGACACTTATCAGTAATTCTCACTAACGCTGTCCCTCTATTTTAATAGAGGTGGATTGAGGCAGATTAATTTGGGTCACCTGCCTGAGAACACATAATGCATCATTGAGATGAATTCACTTCCATCTGACTCAAAGCCCTGGCTCTCTTTACAACATTTCCTCTCTAGGAGAGGCCACAGGTAATCTTGGACCTGTCTCCATCTCAGTCCGCTGTTCTACATTTCCTCAATCTACTTATTTGAGGGATCTTTGCAAGAAATCATTCATTACTAGAAAATCAGATAGAGAAGTATTAATTTACATTCTTGGTTTCTTTCTGTATAGGCCACATCTTCCACCAAATATAAATATTATTTTCCTTGTGACCAAAGTCAAGTAGAGATTATATTTGGAATCACATGAAAAGCACACATTTATTCATTTTTTGGTTTTGTTGAATTATGTGGGAAAGTCGCTCAGTCGTGTCTGACTCTTTGCAATCCCATGGGCTGTCCATGGAATTCCAGGCCAGAATACTGGAGTGGGTAGCCTTTCCCTTCTCCAGGGGATCTTCCCAAACCAGGAATAGAACCCAGGTCTCCCACATTGCAGGTGGATTCTTTACCTGCTGAGCCACAAGGGGAGCCCTTTGTTGAAGTATAGCTGGTTTTCAATATTATATTAGTTTTAGGTGTATGACCTAGTGATTCAGTCTTACTCCATCTAAAGTTATTAGAAAATAATGACTATACTTTCCAGTTCTGTACAATATGTCCTCAATGCTTATTTATTTTATTCATAGTAGTTCACATCTCCTGGTCCTCTATCCCTATATTGCCCCTTCCCTCCTCCTTCTCCCCACTGGTAACCACTAGTTTGTTCTCTATATATGTGAGTTTGTTTCTGTTTTGTTATATGCATTTGTTTGAAAAGAAATACATTTAAATCAGGTCTTTATCTCTTACAAACTATATGATCTTGGACCATTTACTAAATGCCTGTAAATGTGCTTTATTTACATATACTGAATGATGGGTTGATGGTATCTATTGAAGTGTTCTTCAGAAGATAAGCTGTAATAACACATAGACATTCCATGCTCAATCCCTACAAACAGTTGGCATATGATTTAATCTTTTTCTTATCTCTCTAAGTTCAATTAATATATCTCTGCACCAATGTGAATCCCAAAGTGAAAGAAGAAACCCATCAACATCCCCTAGACGTGTATACTTAATTCATAAGGCTAGAGGATGCTGATGGATTTCTTTGATGGTAGAATTAAGGTGATAAATAACTGGAGAGATATCATCCAGAAAAGTATGAGTTGCTTTTCAGAACATTCCATTAAAACCAAAGAGCTGAGTTTAATTGTCAGACTGAAATTCTCATCATTACCACCAACATTTATTATCACTATTCCTAAATTCAAAGGTAGATGTTTTCATGTGCAAAACAAGTTGTTGTGTATTTGTGAGTGCGGTTATTTTTACGACACTGTATGTTGTTGTTTCTCAGGTTTACTTGTTATTCCTGAGACTGTATAAGTATGTGATTGCACTGTTCATAACTTAACTGATGATGCAATCATTTTAATAGCAACATGCTTCAGTACAAATAAATACAATTCAGAGAAAATTTTCATGAATATTCCCTAAGGAACTAAAAAAAAAAAAAAAAACCTCTGTGAAGCAAGATATTGCTATGGGAGGTTTATATTGCCTGCACTGTGTTTTGGCAAAGCTTTGGGATATAATCAGTAAATAGGCTGGCTGTAAATTTGCTTCAGTGGTTAATTAAATCCAAGAGTTTGCAAGGAAAACCATCATATTATGTTGAATTTCATTTCTTAAAACACGTTGATTTTACAGAATTTGTTAACAAGTTCTGAAAGGGTAGTTGAATGCATTGGCAAAACTTGCATGGTCTCTTTTAAATCCAAGCCTGGTGTTCTGTTCTAATTTCAATTTTCAAGTTTGGAAGGAGTATATATATAGCTTTGCTTTTTTGTTGTTTTGTCTTGCAAAAGAGAATAAATGAAAACATCTCCTGTATATAATCTATCATAAAATCAAAAACAAAAATGTCTTTCTGAAAATTCTTCAGAAGAACAAATATGGCATTAGCATTTGTCAAACACCATTTAAAAATAGGAGATTATGCTAGGGGCTCTGTGAATAATCAGTGTATTCTGCTAAAGCTCCTCAATATGGAGATAATCCCACTCCCCAACCGTACCACTGCCCTATTATACAGTTAATGAAACTAAAGTTGAAAGAGAACAAGTGACTTAATCAAGGGTGACTCATATTGGCAACTAGCATTGGTCATGTTAAAATTTGAATTCAATTCCTTTGAGACTGAAGGAATTTTTTTTTTTTTTTTTTTATTCTACTCCTACCTTCCCTAAAGGGTCTTATTTTTAAAAGTAGATCATATTGTCCTTATGGAAAAAGATATAATTTGTAAAGTGGAATATAAAATATTGAAGAGCCAAATACATGCACTTATAGGACCCTCTCTCATCAGTTGCTAGTTTAGCAAAATCTATCAAGCTCTATTTCAAAATGTAAGTAACAGGATTATCTTGCTAAGTATTTATTTATCAAAGGGTGGAACTATTTAGATGATATAAATTAACACTGATAAAGCTTTTCTGTCATACCTAAATGTAAGGTATCTATTTGGAAAAACCACCTACTGAAATGTGGGAAAAAATGTAATTTAATTCTGTATTACTATTTGGATTTATTCAGTATTTTGTATTAATCATTTTCTTTAGCCACATCTTATGTAAGGATATTTCAAAGTAGGTCCATGCAAAACATTTATATGGGAGAAGTAGAAAAATGGAAACATGAAAAGAGAATAGTGTGTATAGCATATGGATAGTGTTGCAAAGGCTGAAAAACAAATGGCCCTGGTCTTTATGCCATACACATTTGTGATTATTTCCAGTCTTAGAAATTTTAATTCAGTGCTAATGCTTAATTTTTCACATGTCTGACAAAGCTGTACCAGAGTTATGTGAAAGGAGCAGAACTGTCTTATCTTTGCTGTTTTAATACCCATCGGGTAGATGGGGATGTTGCTAAATGCCATTTCTATAGCAAACACAGTCTTCACACTGGAGTAAAACTGATACAGTAAAACTAATACTCTAAAGCATTAGTTGGAAGGTGTGTGTGTGTGTGTGTGTGTGTGTAGGGGGGCATGTACCTTGTCTTAGAAAATTATGCTTATATTATTTACATTGTACATTTCTAATAACTGTCTTGAGTGTATGTCTCTGGTCAGTTCCTTATAGTTAAAAACTACAAATGAGTGCTAAAAGTAGATGAGTTGAGAAATCCAAGATTTCCAGAAGTGACAATTTTTCCCTGGGAATTTTACAGTAATTACAGTTTGCAAAAAGATATCTAATGTAATTTTATCATAAAGCTATAAACACTGACTTCAATTTTAAAAGAGGAAAATCCCAAAAGATACAAGCTAGATCTTGGAAGATAAAGAGAAATAAAAGGTAAAGTTATTGAATGGTTACTTTTTTCCAGGAACTGCTCAGAAAACTTTAAAGTAATTCATTTAGTCTTCATGTCAGTCCTATAGAAAAACATGGTTGGTTCTTTGGCTTGCAAAGAAACTATATTTCCATTTCTTAGTGGCAATAGCAATATAAATAAACCACTTGCTCAAGTTATAGACAACTCAACAGTCAGAGAGGAAAAACTTGCCCACGTAGTAGAGGGTAGAGCTGGAATTAGAATCTATATTTCTGCTTCACCACCCAAAGTCATGCTCTTTCCATGCCAGCACCCTACTTATCTGTACTTCTGGAAATTTACTAAGTCATTGATACTGATGAGTCATGGGATCTAATAGGTATTATAAATGAATAAATAAATATATAATTAGAAAATATAATGATGGTTTTCCGTTCAGTTCAGTTCAGTCGCTCAGTCGTGTCCGACTCTTTGCGACCCCAGGAATCGCAGCACGCCAGGCCTCCCTGTCCATCACAAACTCCTGGAGTTCACTCAGACTCATGTCCATCGTGTCCGTGATGCCATCCAGCCATCTCATCCTGGGTCGTCCCCTTCTCCTCCTGCCCCCAATCCCTCCCAGCATCAGAGTCTTTTCCAATGAATCAACTCTTCGCACCTGGTGGCCAAAGTACTGGAGTTTCAGTTTCAGCATCATTCCTTCCAAAGGTATCCCAGGGCTGATCTCCTTTAGAATGGACTGGTTGGATCTCCTTGCAGTCCAAGGGACTCTCAAGAGTCTTCTCCAACACCACAGTTCAAATGCATCAATTCTTCGGCGCTCAGCCTTCTTCACAGTCCAACTCTCACATCCATACATGACCACAGGAAAAACCATAGCCTTGACTAGACGGACCTTAGTCGGCAAAGTAATGTCTCTGCTTTTGAATATACTATCTAGGTTGGTCATAACTTTTCTTCCAAGGAGTAATCGTCTTTTAATTTCATGGCTGCAATCATCATCTGCAGTGATTTTGGAGCCCAAAAAAATAAAGTCTGACACTGTTTCTACCGTTTCCCCATCTATTTCTCATGAAGTGATGGGACCCGATGCCATGATCTTTGTTTTCTTAATGTTGAAAAATGATGGTTTTAAAAAATGTTAAATAAAACAGTTTTCAAAAACTCCTTCTCTGGAAGTTTTTAGAGTCGCCCAGGTGGCTGAGTGGTAAAAAATCCCCTTGCAGATTCAGGAGACACTAATGAAGCAAGTTCTATCTCTGAATTGTGAAGATCTTCTGGAGAAGGAAATGGCAACCCACTCCAGTTTCCTGCCTGGAAAATCCCATGGACAGAGGAAACTGGCAGGCTATGGTCCATGGGGTCACAAAGAGTTGGACAACTGAGCATAGCATAGCATGATGCTTTTGGGGACTGGAAATACAAGAGGATAAAAGCATATTAGTTAATGTCCCAAAAGCATACACAGCAGTTTAGTCTTTTGAGGACAGAATTATTGAATGATAATGGTCAGAATTACTCTTTTTTAATGTTGAAGTGGGCAGTTTAGTAAAGTGGGCAAGAATAATTGTCCTTTTATATTTGCATTTAATAGCTGCTGAATGAACCAAGAGTTGCAGAGATCATAGAAGGGCTACAGACCAAGGAATGAGCTATTTATAAACGGAGCTGTCTTCCTCATTCTAGATCACTATGACTAAATGGTTTAAAAAAATTGTTCGTCAAGACATAGCTGGTCACATTACTCAGTTAGCTTCATGATCCTCAGCATCTGTATTTTTATATTTTTTCCCACTAGATGGACATGACTTGGACACATTTTCAACTTTCAAAATAAGATATTTTACTTGCCACAGAAAAATAAAGAATTCAGCAGAATCTTGAAGCAGATCTTTGGATTTCCCCAATTCTTGAGGCTGTTTGTCATTAGAAAATAAAACCCATATGTGAGATGCTGTTTTTGAATAGTTTTTTTTTAATTATTTTTATTCATTTATACATTTTTAGTTTTGACAATTCTGATTTTAC
>SJYQ01004565.1:229223-248005 GCA_006410935.1 Redunca redunca | reverse complement strand
TTCTGATTTTACCTCCTGATATGTTTTCATAACTATTTTTATTAAGTACTATTCAGATAACAATTGTATACTGTGAATAAAAAATAAATTTGGATAAAGTACAATTGTGATTTTAATGAAAAAAAAATCTTGCTTATAAATGGGTAAAGGCGCTAATGCTAACATGACATTCTGTGAGCAGTTAAATAAAGCAGATGCTCGAGATTCTAAAACACCCTCCAGAGCCAACTTCTTGATTACAGGCACTCATAACACCAACCTCATTATGCTCATGAGTACAGTTAGGAAGAGAACTAGTGCTTAGTATACATGCTGATTTCCCAAACCTTCTGATAACCTAAGACCCAAGGTAGGAGGATATGAAAAAATAAATGAACCTCCTCAAAGCAGTTACCATGAGTAACTGTTCAATGAAATGACCGGTCCTTTGTAAAATCTCTTGATTATGCCTTCTTCCTATTGACAATACTATGTTGGATACGATGCTGAATCGGGTTTTGAGGATTTACAATATGACCACTGCCTACTGTTTGGACATGATGAGGCAAGGCATTTTGGACACGTGGCTAAGAACAATAAGCTAATTTCTAATAAAGGAAATGTGCATATGCTGTGCTTAGTCACTCAGTTGTGTCCGACTCTTTGTGACTGCCATGGACTGAAGCCCTCCAGGTTTCTTTGTCCATGGGGATTCGCCAGGCAAGAATACTGGAGTGGTTTGCCATGCCCACCTCTAGGGAATCTTCCCAACCCAGAGATGTAACCCAGATCTCTTGCATTAAAGGCAGATTCTTTGCCATCTGAGCCACCAGGGAAACATTATGTCAGAGATAAAGAGCAAAAAGGTACAGCAGAGAAATAACAAAGAAAAAAACTTTCTTGTTTAGAACTCACAAAAATCAAGATTAGAAAAGAAGCAGAATGTGGAGCTGTCAGGACAGGTGATTCACAGTTGAGCCCTTTTTGAGGGAAATAAAAAAGATAACTTTACTGGGATAGATTAGTGACAGGAAATGGGTTGTTGAAAGCTCAGCTAAGACTAGATGTTTTTCATTAGACTATATTGAGACATTGCAGGTTTTTAGCCGGACATGAAAAAAAATCATAAATTTTGTTTCTCTATATTAGAACAATCTACTAGTAAAGTGGACTGTAAGAAGCAACACTATCTTTTATTTCAGTTTTTCTGTGTGCTTTACATTGTGGTAAGCATTTTTTCAACATTAACAATTTGAATCCTCTCACTCTATATTAGTAGTATTTTCAACATCTTTGGTTCAGTTTAGTTCAGTCACTCAGTTGTGTTCGATTACTTGTGACACCATGGACAGCAGCAAGCCAGCCTTCCTTCTCCATCACCAACTCCCGGGGCTTGCTCAAACTTCACGTCCATTGAGTCGGTGATGCCATCCAACTGTCTCATCCTCTGTGATCACCTTTTCCTCCTGCCTTCAATCTTGCCCAGCATAGGGGACTTTTCCAGTGACTCAGTTCTTCACATCAGGTGGCCAAAGGATTGGAGATTCAGCTTCAACATCAATCCTTCCAATGAATACTCAGGATTGATTTCCTTTAGGATTGACTGGTTTGATCTCCTTGCAGTCCAAGGGACTCTCAAGAGTCTTCTCCATACTACAGCTCAAAAACATCAATTCTTTGGTGCTCAGCTTTCTTTATGGTCCAACTCTTACATCCACACATGACTACTGGAAAAACCCTAGCTTTGACTACATGGACCTTTGTTGACAAAGTAATGTCTCTGCTTTTTAATATTCTGCCTAGGATTGTCATAGCTTTTCTTCCAAGGAGCAAGAATCTTTTAATGCCATGGCTGCAGTCACCATCTGAAGTGATTTTGGAGCCCAAGAAAATTAAGTCTGTCACTGTTTCCATTGTTTCCTCATCTATTTGCCATGAAGTGATGGGGCCAGATGCCATGCTTTTAGTTTTTTGAATGTTGAGTTTTAAGCCAGTATTTCACTTTCCTCTTTCATCAAAGGCTATTTAGTCCCTCTTTCTTTTCTGTCATAAGGGTGGTGTCATCTGCGTTACCTGAGGTTATTGATATTTCTCCCAGAACTATTGGTTCCAGCTCCTGCATCATTCAGCCCTGAATTTTGCATGATGTACTCTGCATATAAGTTAAATAAGTAGTGTGACAATATATAGCCTTGATACATTCCTTTCCCAATTTGGAACCAGTCTGTTGTTCCATATCTGGTTCTAACTGTTCCTATTTAACCTGCATACACATTTCTCAGGAGGCAGGTAAGGTGATCTGGTATTCCCATCTCTTTAAGAATTTTCCAGTTTGCTGTGATCCATAATCAAAGGCTTTAGCATAGTCAATGAGGCAGAAGTAAATATTTTTCTGGAATTTTATTGCTTTTTCTATGATGAAACAGATGTTGGCAATTTGATCTCTTGTTCCTCTGCCTTTTCTAAATTCAACTTGAACACCTGGAAGTTCTCAGTTCACATACTGTTGAAGTCTACCTTGGAGAATTTTGAGCATTACTTTGCAAGCATGTGAGAAGAATGCAATTGAGTGATAGTTTGAACATTCTTTGGCATTGCCTTTCTTTGGAATTGGAATGAAAGTTGACTTTTCCAGTCCTGTGGCTACTGCCGAGTTTTCCAAATTTTCTGGTGTATTGAGTGCAGCACTTTCACAGCATCATCTTTTAGGATTTGAAACAGCTCAGCTGGAATTCCGTCACCTCCACTAGTTTGTTGGTAGTGATGCTTCTGAAGGCACACTTGACCCCATACTCCAGAATGTCTGGCTCTAGGTGAGTGATCACACCATCATGGCTATCTGGGTCATGAAGATCTTTTTTGTATAGTTCTTCCGTGTATTCTTGCCACCTCTTCTTAATATCTTCTCCTTCTGTTAGGTACATACAATTTCTGTCCTTTATTGTACACTTCTTTGCATGAAGTGTTCTCTTGGTATCTCTAGTTTTCTTGAAGAGATCTCTGTACAACCTCTCAAATCATCTGTAAGTGTACATATATACCCTCCCTTTTGAGTCTTCCTCTTAAGCACCCTCCCGTACCTCTCCCCAGCAAGGTCACCACAGAGCACTGATATGAACTCCCTGTGCTATTGATATACAGCAGCTTCCCATTAGCTATCAATTTTACACATAGTAGTTTATATATGTCCATGGTACCTTCTCAGCTCATCCCACCCTCTCCTTTCCTTTGTGTCCAACAAGCTCCTTCTCTACATTGTCTCTCTATTCCTGTCCTGCAACTAGATTAATCAGTACCATTTTTCTAGATTCCAAATATGTGTGTTAACATATGATATTTATTTTTCTCTTTCTGACTTACTTCACTCTGTATGACAGACTCTAGTAGGTTCATCTACCAAAGACCCAATTTTATCCCTTTTTACTTCTGGGTAATATTCCATTTATTTTTTTATTTTAGAAATATTTATGTATCTCTTGCTATCAATGTCTTTTAAACTTTTTGCTACTTCTGAGGGTTGTTGAGAGGGCCAATATGGAGAATCTGCATTAAAAATACATTCCTTCATGCTGCCACAATGAAAATTAAGATAGTTAAAGATATATGAAATTCTGAAGAAAAAAAACTATTTAAGCTTAAAAATTTTTTTTTTGTCTGTTGTGGCAAGTGAGACTGGTAAGAGAAATTGCAAAGAAATATTCTTTGAGGTGTGAAATTGAATTAGATAATCCCATAAAATATTAGAGCTCATTGACTATTTACAGCATTTCCTAAGATAGGCTAAAAACTGATTCAGTACAAAAAATAAAAGATGAAAATATTCATATAATCAAATATTTAACTTACTGCAATTTTTCTTTGACAGAGCAAATGTCTTTTGTTACGCACTTCCTCAATTATGAACTAACACAATAAGATTTAACATAATTGTCTATTGGTTAAAAGTAATTTTTCAATTAACTCTACACAAAGAATGTGCTCCAAAATTAGTAATGTAAGTTGACTCACAATTTTCTCTTATAAAGCATTTCAGTTATAATTTGTGGTAAAATTATATTGGAAGCAACCCCAAGTACCGGAGCTACTGTTTCCACGGTTACAGGCCACAACACAGGACATTTTCTCTTTAAATTCATGCTTTTACATTTCATTTCAGGTTTTGGTCTTCCTCCTTTTTAAAGGCTCTTTGTGCTATCTTCAGATAGGCTACAAAATGGAAATTATGGAAAAGAAATTTTTCATTTCTAAGATACACACATATGATAGATGAAGGTGGTCTGCAGTCCCTGTTGAGTCCATACCAGGTTTTGTGGATAGTTGAGATTGGACCTGATACATAGTCAATCTAGAGAAAGATAGTTAACCCTGGGATTGCTGACTAATCCATCCATTATCACTAAATTCCCCTGTGTATGTATGTGTATGCCTGTGTGTGTGCACATGCACGCTCAGTTGTTCCGTTGTGTCTGACTATTTGTGACCCCAAGGACTGTACCCTGCCAGGCTCCTTTATTCATGGAACTTTCCAGGCAAGAATACTGGAGTAGCTTGCCTTCTCCAGAGGATCTTCCTAACCCAGAGACTGAACCCTCTTCTTTTGGATCTCCTGCATGGGCAGGCAGATTCTTTACCAATGTGCCGCCCGGGAAGGCCAAATTCCTCTGTATTAGTTATCAATCGCTGCATAACAGATTATCCTAAATTTAATAACTTAAAACAACACATATTTATTATATCCAGGTTTCTGTGAGCTGGAAATGTGGGCACAGCTTCTTCGGATCTTCTGTTTTATGGCTTATTGTAAAGCTGTAATCAATGTACAGCCCAAATCAAGGTCCCATCTGAGGGCTCAGTTGGAGAAGCGTAGGTTTGCAACCACACTCAAGTAGCAGTTGCATGACTGAGCTCCTCAAGTGCTGTTGGATAGAGAACGGATGCAGTTGGCTGGAGACCTCCTTCAGTGTCTCACCACGGGGACTTCTCCTTAATGATGTCTTGCTTTATCAAAGTGTATAAGTGAAAATCGCAATGAAGGGAGAGTCTACCATCAAGAAAGAAGTTATAACCTTTTTAACCTAATCACACACATAACATCTCATCTGTGTTGTACTGTTGGTTACAAACCAGTCACTGGGTTTAGTCCACACTCAAATGGAGATATTCCAAAAGGGGTATTATTATCACAAAGAAGGGACCATTGGAGGCTGTCTTAGACATCTGCCTATCACAAACTCCATCACCCCGCTACACTGTCATTACAGTCTTTCATGAATTAAAAGAAAAAACTAGTCACTTACCACTAGTTCATTCACTCCAACCTCTGTCCGCTCAAAAGCAAAATTTGAGAAGGAAACATAAACCATTAAAATGTGTATGTATCTATGCATTTAGAACTCAGAGATTTTTAACAAGTCTTATCCTAATTCTGTGTCTGACTGGTCTTTGTTCTATTGATGTCTTCAGTGATATTTAACTTTGCATTTTTAAAATTTTTTTTCCTGCATTGCTCAAATGAAAACTTATTTATGTGAAAGTGAGATTCTTTGCTTTTGAGTCATAATCCATATAGCTTTCTGCTTAGGCAGCTAATGAGGAACTGACTTCTGGAACAGGGCAGTTTGATAACAGAGCATTCTTAAATTACGTGGAACCAGCATTTAGCAGCAGGAAACACAGCATTTCTCAATGAGATACAGAGTTTACATATGCCATATGGCCCTCCCCACGTTTGATTAGAAATGCAGGTCACCTCTTCTAGCCAAGTAAACTCTGACCAGACTTGTGAAGATAAATCTGGGTAAGATTTCTGGGTCAACTGCATTTTAGCTTAGCGACCATGGATGAGTGTTCTAGTTGCAAAAGTCTCCAATTTCCTAACATGCAAATAAAAATATTACCTTCCTTTGAAATAAGATTTTTTATTAGATGCCAGATAGCATCACTGACAAAATGGACATGAATCTGAGCAAACTGAACAACAATATAACTTATAAAATATGCTTAGCATTTCATGCAATAATGTAGTTTCCAAAATTAGCCTATTGACTTGTTTTGCCATTTACATGATCTGCCCCCTTTATTGCTATTTTTCGGTTGTTATAATCATCTTGATGGTAATAATTATTCAAAGGTGCATTTTAGACTGACTTTTTTGTTTGTTTTCCCAATAGCTCAGGGTCAACATGTGGTCAATTATTATATTTGGCACACCTGCATAGTATTTATACTAGACAATTCTATTGAACATTCATTATGTATTAAGTGCTGTTCTCCTTCTTAGATACACAGTTAATAGGAGATATAACTCCTGTACTGACCACTACCTGAATATACCAGTAGATGCTTATCTCTGAGGCCCAATCCTGGTCATAGAAAGAAAGCATGTGGGGAGCTCTTTGAACTACTCATAAGCTCAGCATCAGGTTGACTCTCCTTCCATTTCAGGTTTGTATAATATTTGTTGGTCAAAGTTTTTATTTGTATGTGCCTATCTTTTTTTCCATAAGCCATTTTTTATTACACTCGAAGTATTAAGTAAAAAATGACCTCAAAATTAAGATAATATACCAGTTGTTAAAAAAGGAGAAAACACTATACAGTGGAGATATTCACAAATGACTAAGATGTACAAACTGTGACAGAATTAACACGCAACTTGAGATGGGGTTGCTTGTTTTTACTTTTAGAAATGCAAATTTTCTTAACAAGAAAGAACAAATTAAATACAATGCTCTAAATCTGTGTAATCATGAGACGATTAAAGAAAAGCAGTCTTATAACACTTACACTATTAGCATAACAGACTCCATTGTTATATATAACACCCTTTGCAACACCTGCCTATTCCCTTTCCTGACTTTAAGGAACATTTGTTTCTAAGCAATACTAGTGTAGCATAATCTTTACACATTTTATTTTTAAAGTTACAACCTATAGAAGTAAAATGATCCTTGTCTTTTCTATGCCTTTATCTGGGTTATGATAATATCCCCAACACTCAGGTTCCTAGTTTTGCGAATTTCTTCCTCACATCACAAATTTGACTTGATTGCTATCATTCAGCTGATCTCATTGAAACCTGCAATCCTTCTGAAGCTATTAATACTTCTTGCATGTCCTTCTAACTCTCTTATTCTAGAAGATAACTTAGATAATTTGCAAAATAGATCCAGAATTTTTCTTATGAAATCCTAACACTCTTCCAATTTCTGGCTAAATTCCAGATGAATCAAATCTCTTGGGTCTTTTTTTTTTTTTTTTTTTAACTTTTAAAATTTTTATTTTAACTTTAGTTTACTTTACATTACTGTATTGGTTTTGCCAAACATTGACACGAATTCACCACGAGTGTACAAGCGTTCCCAAACATGAATCCCTTCCCACCTCCCACCCCATNGGACTTTCATGATGACAAATTGTCAGTTTGTACTAAAAGGTGTAATGGTATTACAGAATTTAACCTATTAAAATATTGTAAAAACAAGAAAATGCTTTTCATGAAGATTCAATAGCCAGACAATTACAATTCACAGTATTGAGAGGTTCTTCTTTGTGAATCTTTATGAGTGGAGAAGAATACCTGAAGTTTTTCTGCTACAACTTGAGCCAGGGCTATGTCTGTACTCACAGACTGATACTATGCCATGTTTCTTGAACTAATCATGTTATTTACTACCAATTTCAATACACAGAGAGGACAACACTTCATATATAATATGCATACCTCTACTACTAAATCACATTTGGTCATTTTCCATAGCTGCTTCCTATAGTAAAGTAACTGGGTTATTTAATTCTGGAATTTTGCACATTTGCCTCTGCCTCGCACAGAGTATTGATTAAATCAGTACTTTTTGAAGAGGAAAGAAGGAAGACTAAATAATTTTCAGGTAAGAAGTGAAGAGATTGAAATCCATGCTCTCTTTTGCCTTCGCTACTCCTCTTTTCCTACCTTTTCTTTTTCCTTCTTCCTTGATTTCACTGACAGGGTACAGCTTGGTTCTGCATACCATCTAAAATATCAGAGCCACATAAGAGACTATAGCTTCCTTCTTCCATTATAAAGAGTTTCTCAATCTAACCATCTTTAGCTCATATAGACTCGGTACTATGAGATTACTTTACTGAGCTCTTTCTGGTTTCTCAGTGGTACAATGAACAAAGCCACTGAGCAGGCCCTCAGATTTTGTCCTAAGCACCCACTTGCTTTTCAGTCATGGATCACCGTATTTTAAACAATGCCATATAGGTAAGTCAGAGAAGGCAACAAAGGCAAAGAAAATAGGACAAACTAACGATAAGGAAAAAACAAAATCTGTCAGCCTGCTGTTCAAGACTGTGGGGTTCTTGTCCTTTTTCTCTTTGGGGCTGTGTTCCTTAATAATGCCACTTCACTCCCTGAATGCCCTCTTCACTAAGGGACATGTCTTCTTAAGCTATATGAACCTTCCCAACTCACATTTTACAACCTTAACATGGTTTCAATGCTGTTTATAACTGGGCAGAAGAAGACAGGGGGACACAAGAAAGATCATATTCAAGGGATCAAGAATTCCAATGGTATTGCAATTTATGGTTCCAGTTTCTTTGGAGAATTATTTGTGCCCTTGTCCATGCGGTCTGTGAATTTTAAAAGGATTTTTGCTTTTTCATCTCTAGTTCCAAAGGTTTCCTGTTACTCTAGGAGAACTAATAAGTGTGGTATCTGTGGTCAGCATATTAAAGTAGTCTATATATAGTTGCCATGAAGAATTGTAACTATGTTCCATAATGTAAAAATATATGTGTCCACTGTCTCCAAACTCAATAAAGTTACCTCCTTCCCTCCCCATGGTAGCTATAATTATGAGCTCTTATCCATTAGGTCTGTCAACTTTGGATAACACATATATTCCTTTTTTCCCAGACATTTTTTTTATCACTATTGGGCTGGCTACACTAGCAAAGTTGAAAATAGTGAGGTACAATCCAACTTGGTGGTTAAGCTCATGGAATCTGAAGAAGTTACTGTACCTTGGCTTCATGATTTACTAGCTGTGTGAACCTGGGAAAATTATCTAGTTCTTCAGTACCTCAATTTCTCTGTTTACAAAAGGAGACTAATAATAGCACCTACTTCATGTTTAGAAAAGTAATTTAATTAAACATTAAAGTCACTCAGATAAGTGCAAGGGCCTGAGTAAGTGTTCATATGCCTTCTGAAATCCTTCAGTTCAGTTCAGTCGCTCAGTCATGTCCAACTCTTTGTGACCCCATGAATCACAGCACGCCAGGCTTCCCTGTCCATCACAAACTCCCAGAGTTCACTCAGACTCACGTCCATCGAGTCAGTGATGCCATCCAGCCATCTCATCCTCTGTCTTGCCCTTCTCCTCCTTCCTACAATCCCTCCCAGCATCAGAGTCTTTTCCAATGAGTCAACTCTTCGCATGAGGTGGCCAAAGTACTGGCGTTTCAGCTTTAGCATCATTCCTTCCAAAGAAATCCCAGGATTGATCTCCTTCAGAATGGACTGGTTGGATCTCCTTGCAGTCCAAGGGACTCTCAAGAGTCTTCTCCAACACCACAGTTCAAAAGCATCAATTCTTTGGCACTCTGCTTTCTTCACAGTCCAACTCTCACATCCATACATGACCACTGGAAAAACCATAGCCTTGACTAGATGGATCTTAGTTGGCAAAGTAATGTCTCTACTTTTGAATATGCTATCTAGTTTGATCATAACTTTTCTTCCAAGCAGTAAGCTTCTTTTAATTTCATGGCTGCAATCACCATCTGCAGTGATTTTGGAGCCCCCCAAAATAAAGTCTGACACTGTTTCCCCTGTTTCCCCATCTATTTTCCATGAAGTGATGGGACCAGATGCCATGATCTTCATTTTCTGAATGTTGAGCTTTAAGCCAACTCTTTCACTCTCCCCTTTCACTTTCATCAAGAGGCTCTTTTGTTCCTCTTCACTTCCTGCCATAAGGGTGATGTCATCTGCATACCTAAGGTTATTGATATGTCTCCCAGCAATCTTGATTCCAGCTTCTGTTTCTTCCAGTCCAGCATTTCTTATAATGTATTCTGCATATAAGTTAAATAAACAGGGTGACAATATACGGTCTTGATGCACTCCTTTTCCCATTTGGAACCAGTCTGTTGTTCCCTGTCCAGTTCTAACTGTTGCTTCCTGACCTGCATACAGGTTTCTCAAGAGGCAGGTCAGGTGGTCTGGTATTCCCATCTCTCTCAGAATTTTCCACAGTTTATTGTGATCCACACTGTCAAAGGCTTTAGTTTGACATAAAAAAACTTAGATTGGTGCAAAATAATTGCAGTTTTATAGTGTTGAACACTGCCATTTGATATTGGAATACATTCTTAAATAAAGTGATTATGTTATACATCATTTTAAAGCATAATTACTGCTTTAATTTTTTGTCCAGTGACAATACTTGCTGTGTATTTTATATTTATTTTAGACTATGGAAATGATAGACAAAAAGCAAATTCAAGCCATTTTCTTAATCGAGTTCAAAATGGGTCGTAATGTAGCAGAGACCACTCATATCAACTCATTTGGCCCAGGAACTGCTAATGATTGTACTGTACAGTGGTGGTTCAAGATGTTTTGTAAAGGAGACAAGAGCCTTGAAGATGAGGAGTGTAGTGGCTGGCCATCAGAAGTTGACAATGAGCAAATGAGAGCCATCATCAAAGCTGATCCTCTTACAACTACATAAGAAGTTGCCCAAGAACTCAGTGTTGAACTTCTACAGTTGTTTGACATTTGAAATAAATTGGAAAGGTGAAAAAGCTCAATAAGTGGGTGCCTCATGAACTGACAGAAAATAAAAAATAAAAATCTGTTGCTTTGAAGTGTTGGTTTCCTTTTTCTATGCAACAACAATAAACCATTACTTGATTGGATTGCCCTGTGCAACAAAAAGTGGAAATTATACAACAACTTGTGATGACCAGCTCAGTGGCTGGATCGTGAAACTCCAAAGCACTTAACAATGTCAAACTTACACCAAAAAAGGATCATAGTCATTGGTGGTCTGCAGCTTGTCTGGTCCACTACAGCTTTTGGAATCCTGATGAAACCATTATATCTGAGAAGTATGCTCAGCAAATCAATGAGACACACCAAAAACTGCAGGGCCTGCAGGCAGCACTGATGAGACCTAGTCTTCTCCACAACAATGTCCAGTCTCGTGTTGCACAACCAATGCTTCAAAAGTTGAATTAATTGGGCTATGAAACTTTGCCTCATCCACCATACTTACCTGACCTCTTGCCATCCAACTACCACTTCTTCAAGCATTTTGACAACTTCTTTTGTAGGGAATATGCTTCTATAGCCACAGGAGGCAGAAAATGCTTTCTAAGAGTTTGTTAAATCCAAAAATATGGGGTTTTAGGTTTTAGGAATAAACAAACATTTAGTATTGGCAAAAATGTGTTGATTATAATGGTTCCTATTTTGATTAATAAAGGTGCATTTGATCTTAGATATAATGATTTACAATTTATGGTCTGAAACCACAATTATGTTTGCACTAAACCAATAGAATTTTAGAAAAGGCAGAGGAACCAGTGATCAAATTGTCAACATCTGCTGGATCATCAAAAAAGCAAGAGAGTTCCAGAAACACATCTGTTTCTGCTTTATTCACTATGCCAAAGCCTTTGACTGTGTGGATCACAACAAACTGTGGAAAATTCTTCAAGAGATGGGAATACCAGACCACCTGACCTGCCTCTTGAGAAATCTGTATGCAGGCCAGGAAGCAACAGTTAGAACTGGACATGGAACAACAGACTGGTTCCAAATAGGAAAAGGAGTACGTCAAGGCTGTATATTGTCACCCTGCTTATTTAACTTATATGCAAAGTACATCATGAGAAATGCTGGGCTGGAAGAAGCACAAGCTGGAATCAAGATTGCTGGGAGAAATATCAATAACCTCAGATATGCAGATGACAATGGCATCGGAGAAGGCAATGGCACCCCACTCCAGTACTCTTGCCTGGAAAATCCCATGGATGGAGGAGCCTGGTGGGCTGCAGTCCATGGGGTCACGAAGAGTCAGTCGGACACGACTGAGTGACTTCGCTTTCACTTTTCACTTTTCACTTTCATGCATTAGAGAAGGAAATGGCAACCCACTCCAGTGTTCTTGCCTGGAGAATCCCAGGGACGGGGGAGCCTGGTGGGCTGCCATCTATGGGGTCGCACAAAGTCGGACATGACTGAAGCGATTTAGCAGCAGCAGCATGCAGATGACACCACCCTTATGGCAGAAAGTGAGGAGGAACTAAAAAGCCTTTTGATGAAAGTGAAAGAGGAGAGTGACAAAGTTGGTTTAAAGCTCAACATTCAGAAAACTAAGATCATGGCAACTGGTTCCATCAATTCATGGGAAATAGATGGGGAAACAGTGGAAACAGTGTCAGACTTTATTTTGGGGGGCTCCTAAATCTCTGCAGATGGTGACTGCAGCCATGAAATTAAAAGACGCTTACTCCTTCGAAGGAAAGTTATGACCAACCTAGACAGCATATTCAAAAGCAGAGACATTACTTTGTCAACAAAGGTCCGTCTAGTCAAGGCTATGGTTTTTCCAGTGGTCATGTATGGATGTGAGAGTTGGACTGTGAAGAAAGCTGAGCACCAAAGAATTGATGTTTTTGAACTGTGGTGTTGGAGATGACTCTTGAGAGTTCCTTGGACTGCAAGGAGATCCAACCAGTCCATTCTAAAGGAGACCAGTCCTGGGTGTTCATTGGAAGGAATGATGCTAAAGCTGAAACTCCAATACTTTGGCCACCTCATGTGAAGAGCTGACTCATTGGAAAAGACTCTGACGCTTAAGCTCAGTAGTTAACCGTCTTGGACTCAACATCCTGACTACATCAAGTCTAGACATAAAGAAGCGGTTAATAATATCATCTCTTCAGCAAGATGAACTTGGTTCAAATGCTGGTTTTATATACAGTGTGACATTAAGCAAAAATATTTAACACCTTTAAGCCTCAGTTTCCTCATTTATATAATGGTACAGATATTAGTACCTCATTCATAAAGTTGAGGACTTTCCAGATGGTGCTAGGGGTAAAGAACTCACCAATACAGGGGACATAAGAGACGTGGGTTTGATCCCTAATGGGATATATCTAAATGTATAGAATAATGCCAGAAGCATTATAAGCTCTCAATGCTTATATTATTACTATTGTCCTAATTTAAAACATTTCTCATATTTATAGTAAAACTCACTGTAGTTTCCATGATTTTAAGTAATATGAGATTACATTTAAAAATAGTCTCTGTTTTAAGTGGCAGCCCTAATACTTTTTGAATGCAACAATTTTTCTTTTTTAATTATCCTTTTGTCAAAATTCCATTAGCATTCTCATACATAATGTTTGAGAACTTGAGCCAGTTACATCTTCCTGGTTATTATTCTCTGAGACATAGTCCAGATTCTTAATGTTCTTTGCAAAAGTGTGACCCAGAATTCCTGAATACAGACATTTTGTTGCAAAAAAAGTAGGACTTTTAATATGTTTTCTCTCTTTTCAGCTATTATGTTTCCATTTCAAAATTCACCATTGACTTCATAAGCAGGGCTTAGCATCCTTTTTTACTCTAAGCACAAGTCTTTCTTACCTTTTATGTCTTTCCCCTTCTAAACTCAAAAGGCTATATTTTTACATTATGTCTAAAATTTTGGTTTACACCTCAATTTTGTTACCTCTTTAAAAAAAAAAAAAGAAAGAAAGCCCTGTTACCTAATCTTATAGGTCTCTTCTGCTCTGAAATTCGCTGTTCTAGTATCTTTATATTTATCTTTATTATAATTCATGATATTTGTCCTGGCCCTTATTTCCAGCAGGTGGAGATATAGAACGTTAATTTTGTCCTGCAACTTAATACACTAATTCTCCTCTTAAGTCCCTTGCTATAAGAAATTTAATAAATAAGCCATCTTCACCTTCAAGTGAGACAATGATTAGGAAAAAAATATTGTTGATACCAAGGACAGAATTCCAAAACAGCCCAATTAAACTCTTTAGTCATTAAAAATCACTGTCTGCCAACTAATAACTTTAAATATTTACTACTTATCCTACTATAGTAAAGATGCCTAACCATATTTTATGTAATAAAAACCAATTTTTTTTTTTCTTGATTCAGTATTTAGATGAAACTCTAGTGAGGTTATTTCCTTAACTGNATTCAGTATTTAGATGAAACTCTAGTGAGGTTATTTCCTTAACTGTCAGTGTAACTTCTTTTTTTTTTTCCCCTGAATCAAATTTTCAGAGCTAATTGTGAGCATTTGTTGCATTTATAAGGAAAATGTGCCTCATAAATGTAATTTCAGGTAGAAAGCATGCAAAATTCAAGTTGGGCACCTAGTGTTAATCTGTTTCAGCTGGTTTTCGAAGTTATTTTTGAAGTAGCAAGAAAAAGGCCTTGTCACAAATAGAGGAAAAGTAACACAATATTTACAAAGTGAAGGGAAAGGGTGTTTTAATTCTGTATCTTTGCCTATATTGGGAGAAAGTACTTGATGAACAGAGGGTGCCTCTTCCTTTATACTATATGTGTTGCTCGATGCTTCATGACACAGTGAGGATCAAGACTTCACAGATGCTTTGCCACTTTGATGGGAGGACAGGTCACCATGCTTCTCGCAGAACTATCACTTGACTTTAAATTCCTCTCTTGCACATATTTGTCTGAATTTTCTGTTGAGGCTATATTTACCTCTGTAAATAAACCTTTCAAATTCAATTTAAAAGGCAGATAAAGTTCTCTACCTGGTAGAAATATTTATTGCCAGGTGACCTGACCTTCTGGTCCCAAGAGAAATTATTGGTGCTCATGTTATTATTTTCCTTCCTTTTTGGAAATATATAGGAAAGTAATAAATATCTCCTGAATTTTGAAGTAGCTCTGAGATGATAATCACAATATTACTTATTTATATATTTAAGGGTTATTATGGTCAGGAGAGGCAATGGCACCCCACTCCAGTACTCTTGCTTGGAAAATCCCATGGATGGAGGAGCCTTGTAGGCTGCAGTCCATGGGGCCGCTAAGAGTTGGACACGACTGAGCGACTTCACTTTCACTTTTCACTTTCATGCATTGGAGAAGGAAATGGCAACCCACTCTAGTATTCTTGCCTGTGATGGGGGAGCCTGGTGAGCTGCCATCTATGGGGTCGCACAGAGTTGGACACGACTGAAGCAACTTAGCAGAAGCAGCATGGTCAGGAGGGTGGGAGAAAGATGGGGATTGGGGAAAAGGACAATATTTTGGGGGTTTTACTACGGAATAGACTGGGTACTTGGTGCACTTTATATATGTGTGTGTGTGTGTGTGTGTGTGTGTGTGTGTATATATATATATATATATATATATAAACAAAAGAGTCCAAAATACAGTTCTTGGGTGCAATCTCAGAAACAACAGAATGATCTCTGTTCACTTCCAAGGTAAACCATTCAACATCACAGTAATCCAAGTCTATGCCCCAAACAGTAATGCTGAAGAAGCCGAAGTTGAACGGGTCTATGAAGACCTACAAGATCTTCTAGAACTAACATCCCCCCCCCCCAAAAAAAAAAAAAAAAAAAACTGTCCTTTTTATCATAGAGGGCAGGAATGCAAAAGCAGGAAGTCAAGAGATACGTGGAGTAACAGGCAAATCTGGCCTTGGAATACAAAATGAAGCAGGTCAAAGGCTAACAGAGTTTTGCCAAGCTAACACACTGGTCATAGCAAACATCCTCTTTCAACAAGATAAGAAAAGACTCTACACATGGACATCACCAGATGGTCAATACCAAAATTAGATAGATTATATTCTTTGCAGCCAAAGAAGAAGCTCTATACAGTCAGCAAAAACAAGATGAGGAGCTGACTGTTGCTCAGATCATGAACTCCTTATTGCAAAATTCAGACTTAAATTGAAGAAAGTAGGGAAAACCACTAGACCATTCAGGTGTGACCTAAATCAAATCTCTTATGACTATACAGTGGAAGTAAGAAATAGATTTAAGGGACTAGATCTGATAGAGTGCTGGATGAACTATGAACGGAGTTTCATGACATTGTACAGGAGACAGGAATCAAGACCATCCCGATGGAAAAGAAATGCAAAAAAGCAAAATGGCTGTCTGAAAGGCCTTACAAATAGCTGAGAAAAGAAAAGAAGCTAAAGGCCAAGGACAGAAGGAAAACTATACTATTTGAATGCAAATGAAGAGTTTCAAAGAATAGGAGGAGAGATAAGAAAGCCTTCCTAAGTGATCAATGCAAAGAAATAGAGGAAAACAAAAGAATGGAAACGACTAGAGATCTTTTCAAGAAAAGTAGAGATACCAAGGAAACATTTCATACAAAGATGGGCACAATAAAGGACAGAAATGGTATGGACCTAAGAGAAGCAGAAGATATTAAGGAGAGGTGGCAAGAATACACAGAACTATACAAAAAGGATTCTCATGACCCAGATAACCATGATAGTGTGATCACTCACCCAGAGCCAGACATCCTGGAATGTGAAGTCAAGTGGGCCTTTGGAAGCGTCACTACAAACAAAGCTAGTGGAGGTGATGGAATTCAAGCTGAGCTGTTTCAAATACAAAAAGATGATTCTGTTAAAGTGTTGTACTCAATATGCCAGCAAATCTGGAAAACTGAACAACGGCCACAGGACTGGAAAAGATCAGTTTTCATTCCAATCCCTAAGAAAAGCTATGCCAAAGAATGTTCAAATTATAAGTGCACAATTGTACTCATCTCACATGCTAGCAAAGTAATGCTCAAAATTCTCCAAGTGAGACTTCAACAGTACATGAACCATGAACTTCCAGATGTTCAAGCTGGATTTAGAAGAAGCAGAAGATCCAGAAATCAAATTGCCAACATCTGTTAGATCAGCAAAAAAGCAAGAGAGTTCCATAGAAACATCTGCTTCATTGACTACACCAAAGCCTTTGACCGTGTACATTACAACAAACTGTGGAAAACTCTTAAAGAGATGGGAATACCAGACCATGTTAGCTGCCTCCTGAGAAATCTATATTCAGGTCAGGTCAAGAAGCAAAATTTAGAACTTGACATGGAACAACAGACTGGTTCAAAATTGGGAAAGGAGTTTGTCAGGGCTATATATTGTCACCCAGCTTATTTAACTTATATGCAGAGTACATCATGAGAAATGCTGGACTGGATGAAACACAAACTGGAATCAAGATTGCCAGGAGAAATATCGATAACCTCAGATACACCATTCTTCTGGCAGAAAGCAAAGAAGAACTAAAGAGCCTCCTGATGAAAGTGAAAGAAGAGAGTGAAAATGTTGGCTTAAAACAACATTCAGAAAACCAAGATCATGACTTCTGGTCCCAACACTTCATGGCAAATAAATAGGGAAACAATGGAAACAGTGACAGACTTCATTTTTGGGGCTCCAAAATCATTGCAGATGGTGACTTCAGCCATTAATTTAAAAGATCCTTTCTCCTTGGAAGAAAAATTATAACTAACCTAGACGGCATATTAAAAAGCAGAGACATTACTTTGTCAACAAAGGTCCATCCAAGTCAAAGCTAGGGTTTTTCCAGTAGTAATGTATGGATGTGAAAGCTGGACTATAAAGAAAACTGAGCACCAAAGAATTTTGAATTATGTTGTTAGAATAAACTTTTGCAAGTCCCTTGGACTGCAAGGAGATCAAACCAGTCAATCCTAAAGGAAATCAATCCTGAATATACATTGGATCTTCTAATGCTGAAGCTGAAACTCCAATACTTTGGCTACCTGATACAAAGAACTAACTCACTGGAAAATATCCTGAAGCTGGGAAAGATTGAAGGCAGGAGCAGAAGGGACGACAGTGGCTGAGATGGTTGGATGCCATCACTGACTCACTTGACATGAGTTTGAGCAAGCTCCAAGAGTTGGTGATAGGGAAGCCTGGCATGCTACAGTCTGGGGGGTTGCAAAGAGTCAGAAATGACTGAACAACTGAACTGTACTGAACTGATATGGATAACTAAATATTAATCATCTGATATAGAACTAGGGTTTCCCTGGTGGCTCAGACTGTAAAAAATTTGCCTGTAATACAGGAGACCTAGGTTTTATCCTTGGGTCAGGAAGATCCTGTATAGAAGGGAATGAGTACCAACTCCAGTATATTTGCCTGGAAAATCCCATGGACAAAGGAGGTTAGTAGGCTACAGTCCATGGGGTCACAAAGAGTCAGACACAACTGAGTGGGTGACATTTTCACATAGAACTTAAGTAATGATTTATAATCATGCCCATTATCTACAAAAATCTATTTCAAATTTAGAAGGAAGGAACAAAATGTTTTGGCATATGCTTTATAACTATGCCCCTATACGTAAATATACAGTATAAACTGAAAAGCATTAGATGTGTTCAGTTCTGAGTGGTCAGTAGGACTTTTCATGGCTTGTTAAGAAAAGAGGAAAAGGATTTTAAGTTACACTTAGTTTTCACTTTAATTTTTCTAGGTTTTTTTTATCATTATTTTCTGTGTTCTATAATTACAATATTGTTGAAAGAAGTAATAATCTAATGCTAAAATTTGAATTTAGAGGAGAAAATATTATTCAATATCCTAAAAATAGAAATGCATGCCATATTTCTAAATAGAGAAAAGTAATACTGAAAATATGTTTTTTCTTTATACCTTGGTTGACTTTCACCAAGGTAATTATCAAATGTACAGATTAAAATTCCCAGATTTCTTGCAGGTACTTTA